>CAODLS010639250.1:0-28548 GCA_948243855.1 Flueggea neowawraea | reverse complement strand
AGCACAAGCTTTGATACCAATTGTAAAGACTCGATCCCAATGTGAATGGCACTCCAAGAGGGGTATGACTTGGAGTTTTAGAGATTTTAAAAACTTTGTTGAAATTCTTTTGCAAACTTGAACAAATAACAAAGTCAAATGTGGAAGCTAAACAAAATAACAACCATCTATGTATGTAGTACCTTGTCCCAACTGAGTTCTGTGTGCTTTGATATTCCTTCTACGTGCATTGCAAGAATTCCAGTAATCACTGCCTTGGATAAATTGACATTTACGTGCCTTAATCCCATTCTACTTGCGTAGGCCGATGATCTACGTGCATTATACCGTGTACTACTTGCATTGATCTGAATTCCAGAATATGCATTTTCACCCAATGGTGTTCTATGTACACAACATTTTATTATACTTGCGTATTCATTCCTATTCAAAGATAGCTCATTTGATTCTTCACGTGACTGTGTCAGTGAATATTTAAATTCAAATCCTAAGAAGTGTGCCAACTTTTTCCTCATCTGAAGCTCGTCTACATGAGTAATGCCTCTACTACATGCATAGGAAATTGTTCTTCAAAGATCACTCCTTTGATACTTAACGTGACTGTGCCAGAGAATATTCAAATTCAAATTTCGAGGAGCGTCTTGGTTTTGTCTACATTTGCAGCTTGTCTACTTGCGTAGCACTATCTTCTACATGCGTCGAATGTCTCTTCAAAGATAACCCCTTTTCTCTTATGCGCGGCTTCCTGCATCCTTCTACGTGTTTGATATCTCAAACACTCAACTCGCCTGATCACTTTCTTGACTACATGCGTAGCATATCTTCTGCGTGTGCAGATCAATGTCTGGTACTTTCTGCTTCCTGGATCAACACTTCTATGCCCATTAGATAGCTTTTTACGTGCATGGACGTCTGTCTTATGTGTGTAGAGTGCATAGTAAGTGCTTTATGGCCAGATATCAGCAACTCTGCTCTTTTGCACTTTTTTCATGGATGTTTTCCATTCATCATCATCAAAACTGAATTCAACAATATATATATATATATATATATATATGTGTGTGTGTGTGTGTGTGTATTCAGTAATAAGATCAGTATTATATAAATGTTTTGTAGAACCATATGCTCGAGATATTCTATCTAAGAAAAATGTACTTTGACTATTATAAGATGCAATCAGTAATGACTATTACAAGATGCGATCAGCAATAATGTGTGCTTTGCATGCTTGCTTGTATAATTAAGTACCTGATTAAATATTATTCTGATAGTATATATACAAATAGTTAGTAATACTATCTAAAGCTATGATGTATGTGAAATTAAAATGTTTATGTTAAACTATTTTGACTTGGAACACTTATGCTACGGGGTAATATGGCCTTTTGGTATACCATTGATTAGTAAAAGCCTAATTACTAGGGTAGATTGGTAATCCGTATGTCTAGCGCAAAAACATGCGCTCAGTTTTAGGTGGCAATAGTCCATAATCAGTTAGCCAATTAGGATTATTTGTTATTAGCTCAACTCGGTCCTGTGTCAATACTCCTTTGATATGATTTGAATACCGTCTGACATAGTAAATTTTGGAAGTCTGTGTTATTACTCATTCTCCCATAGTATACTGTACTGTAGTCTGACAGGGTATATCTTGTTAAAGTCTGTGGATTGCAATGCTCGCAAATATACATTGATCAGTTCTGTCTGTTATAACTTTGAGAACTTTAGGGTGATGTGGTACTGTTTTAAGCACCTAAGGTTGTCAGTTGTTATCCCTTCTGAGCCAAGTATTGTTTAGGTTCTTAAGACTGCTAGTTTGTTCTGATTTGATCGTGTCAGCATAGTTTCAATATAATACGGGCGTGTGATTAGTGATAATCAGATCTGCATATTTCTGAATGGATAAATAAATAGAAACATATAAAATTCTATATAATTTATATAATATGGATTTGCATGAATGTATGTTGTGTGTTGTGTTTGTGAATGTTTTCAAAATGAATTTCTGAAATACTATCTATATGTATAAGAGTGTATACTAATAGTGTACAATTATATATGTGCATGTAGTATTTTTCAAAAAAAATTTCAAAATGGTTTATTTGAGTTCCATAAGTGATCTTGAATGTTATACCTCACTGAGTTTACTCACCACATCCCTTTAACGTTTCAGGTGATTTTGTTGATAGTGACCCTTCGGGATTCAACGCTCAGTGTGGTATTCATGAGTAATAGTGAATGACCTTTTTTTCGGGCCCAGTATGTCAGTCCAGTAGACGCTCCACACCGGATTATCTATGGTTTATTGTTATAGTTGAATATTTTGGTTAACTGGATTTACTTATAAATACTTTCTTCATATTTGACTTATATTTGTGCTTCACTACTTAGTAATACTATCTTGGTAATATTTTTACAAATGTAATCATTTAATTATTTTTGGTTTAAAAACGGTTTGGTATAAAAAATTGGGTAGATGTATAATTATCCGAGGCTTGTACGGGATGGGTCGGGCTTATGGTTTGATGCACCTCGTACATAGGTCATGTTCTGATATCGGGTTGTGATAAGAGGAGAGACGTTCCTACTATGTTTAGGTGAGTTTTGGAGTGAAAAATGACGAACTAGGTCCAGTTTGGGGATACATATAGGCCCAAGCATCCAAACTCACAGTTTCACTCAGTTTTAGCACTGACACAACACTTACTCAAACAAGTCTTGATCTAGGGGAATTCTGGCATCGCTCAATCAAGTAACTCAAAAAGTTACTTGAGTAAGTTGCATTTCTAGAAAAATTATGAAGCATGATTTTACTTGAGTGAGATTAGTCATTACTAGAGTGATCCAAGCTTTGATTACTCAAGTAACATGACCTTTTACTTGAGTAAACCTTTGTCGAGAGGACTTAAGAACAATACATTCACTCAAGTAACACCCTATTTACTTGAGTAACCAAATACTTCACTAGAATAACATGAAATTACCCTAAAGTCTAATCTGTAAACTAGCGAGGTATTACATTTAATATAAAGTTTAAGGATAAGACTCTCAAAACTCATGATGCATTGTACATTGATTTACCATAGATGACTTGTATTATATGATAAATTCTTTATGTTTTTAGGTTGGTTGAATTTATTTCTTCAAATTGCTCTGTAAATATGTTAATGCAATTTTATGCTATGTATTATATGCTTATGCAAAAAGTGTTACACAATTTTTGAAAATACACAAGCACCATGCAATTTATATAGAATACCATCTAACTTAGGAATGAGAAGACAAAACTTGTATTGTGATTTTGTTAATAACTCGGCCGTCAACATACATTCTCTTGGTCCAATCCATCTTAGGACTAAGAAATAGTGAACTACATATGGGCTTATTGTCCTCTAGCATATCTATTGGCTAGTAGGCCTTCTACTTTCCTTTGAACTTCCTTTGTCTCCTCGAGATTACTTCCATAGGATGATTAGTTTGGAATTGCAACTCTAGGTATAAATCAATTTAATGTTTTATTCCCCTTATTGGTTAGTGTTGTTGTCTTAATCGAACAACAATGAATTTATACTGAAAGAGAAAAGTCTTTGAACCTTCATGTCCCTACAATAGTAAGCGACCTGCCAAACAAAGCTAGTACGAAATTACTCTGATGCTCAAGTCAATGATCTGACAAAGCATTAATAGTCTTATGAATGAGAAGAACATACCTTTTGAATGAAGCATGAATTGTTATTTGCAGAGTTGAGTGAAAAGTTTGACCAGATATCCTTTTCAAGTTTTGAACATAAGATTATAAATGTTATTTTGAATGTAATACTATATGTGCTTATCTTTACCTATTTTAATATCTCTAAAATCTTATCATCTACCTCAAGACATGTGCATTTGATGCTCTAAGACAAAACTTCTAAATTTGGACTTATTTTAGCTAGATTTAGGCTTTTCTAGGCTGGTATAATGCCACTCTAAATTGGACTTTCATCTTTGGGCTTAATAGGTCTAAGGTCTATATCATATCAATAGCTCCCAACTTTATCTTCAAGTTTCCTAGAGTTAGGAGTAACAAGTCTATCACAAATCTAGATTATATAATTGAGTGTTTAATTAATATCCTTAAAAATTATTAAGTTGTCAAATGTCCTCTTGACTAGGACCTTTCATAATAGATTTTAGATCCCAGTGATTATTCTAAAAAATGACAATCTTAATGGGCCAAAAGTAATGTTTTAGATTTTTAATGTAATTTAAACTCCTTTCCCAATTTCTTGTGTTATGCTGGAATCAAACTTTTGGTTGACATAGGAATCCTCCTCCAATTCAATCTTCAAATACTACGCCTCAATAACTAAGCCTACATCTCAAACTTACATTTCATTGTTTCAATTTTTTGTCATCTCTCTACCCCCTTTTCATGTTATTGTTTCCTTCTTTGCTTTTATCTTGTCAACCTAGAGGCTTACAACTGTTCTCAGTAAAGGTTAGATATCTTTATCATGCCTCTAATGCTTATAAGGCTTCGATTTGCTTCCTCATCCTTTGCGTCTTTTTTAATTAATTTTACATTTGTTTGATTATATTATTCTTTGGTGTTTTGTGTTGATTCTTGTACATTTTGACAATAATAGTGCATGCTATGATTGTAGTAAAGAGATCTATGGTGTGACTTTGTGAAGGAAGACAATAGGGAAGAGTTTGCTCTACATGATTTGAGAAACAAGACTTAACACATGCTTCTCGTCACAATCCAGATTGGGTCATGACCGGCGTATGAGGCGAACTGAACCATTGACCCGGTTTATTCCGCACAAGTCTCGGATATTCAGAACATCTACCTAATTCATTTTACTTAGTTAATTATTAAACCAATTTATTAGTTGATTTAACCATTTTAAAAGATTGTTGAATAACAAATACTTGAAAAATAATAATAATTATAAATATAACAAATATAATTACTATATCAAAATAAATGTGAAAATACTTGTAAGTAAATCCAACTAACAAAATAATAGCATGCACCAATTAACCCATAGTTTCTTGGCATGGAGCTCTAATACAAAAAAATAAAGATCCCAAATAAAAGGCACTCATTTACAGAAGCAGAGTGCCTCACTGAGCGCGGGTTATCGGAGGGATGCCGACCACAAAATGACCTGAAATGTTAAAGTCGCAAAAGGGGGTGAAAATACTCAGTGAAGGATAGCACACTAAAGTGACTCCAGGTCCTCACATAAACTATTTTGAAAATGAATTTTGAAAATACCGCATGCACGTATGTGCTTATATAATATTACTATACACGCATTTAGATATATATTTAGATTAGTTTGAAAACATTTTCTCAAAATGGTTTGCATAGATGGCAAACAACATGCATTCATGCAAATTCAAATTTATCTAATAATTAGAAAGCATTGTGAATCAAACAAGGGACTAAACAAAGTAAGATATTTTCAGAGCATCGAGTTAAACTGACTCAAAGGCTATTCTCCCAATAGTTGGGCGTGGACTACTTGCCACCTGAATACCAATCGTGTGTGTCTAGCCAAACGCATGGGTTATCATCAACCCTGGTAATTAGGCCTTGACTGGTCAAAGGTATACCAAAGGCCACGCTTACTCGTAGCTAAGTGTCCCGAGCCAAATAATTTATACCAACATTTCTAACAAGCAAGCATGAAAAGTAGATGAATAATTACAGAGGTTATCACTAATCATATTTTATTATTCTAGCTATAGATTCCTTATTCCAAAAATATTTCACGTAAATTTTTTTAGGATTTACTGATACTTTAATTAATCCATATTACATGGCAAGCCCGAACACATAAAAAATGATATAATTTTAAACACACAACCTATGTGTTCAGTATGGCATCCAACTCACCAAGATGTCAAATTTGAAGACATAGTTATGCACCGTTGGTGAATGGTTGGTCACGTTGACAATCACAAGAAGCTAAAATCAAACAGACCATAGCGGAATCAAACATAGTAATTGTGGCAATATGAAAATTCATGGAATGCAAATGCAATTCCTAAACCCTCAACAACATTGAAAATCCTATTTTGATCAAGTATCTAACCCTGTCTTCGATAATCTAGTGTTCAACAAATTGTAGTCCTAGTCGCTTAACTTCGAAAAATTTACATTTTACTCCCAAAGGTCACGGAATTTTACAAGTTAATCCATCAACTTTTGAAAAATTACTATTAAGTCCTTTAATTAATTAACAGCTACATTTCAATCCTCAAACCATTCTAGTCACCTCAATGGAAATTTTATAAAAAAACACCCTAAATTCGTCCAAACTGATGAAATCCGTTCCCAAATCACCTAAATCACCTCAAAACATGATTGGATTGAAGGAGAGAGAAGGAAGAGAGGAAGAGAAAAAAATAAGAGTGTTTTTGAGTAGTGTAGGGTGAAAAAAGGATGGAATAGCAAACCAAATTGGTGTGGGAGGGGTATACAAATACCCCTCCACCAGAACACCCTATTTTATTAAGGTTTGGTATGGTTTTCGTAAGACACAAGCAAGGACACATCCGTGTGTTGTCTCCGTGTCTTGCCCAGGTTTTTGAAATGAAGAAATGGCCTTGTCTTAGTCCGTGTAATGGATTGCCTTCAACTTTTTTTTTTTCATGACATGGTTGGCTTCTTTGACAGTGTATTAGGATATGTTTTTGTTACACGGCCGTGTAGCACCCAAATACCTCAATTTTTGAGATCTAAACTCCATTCTTGCTCGCACAAATGCCCACATGATTGAAGAACCTTAAATCACCCCAAAACACCCGACATTCAATGCCCAAATCAAGACTCTAAGAACCCAAACAAACAAACCATTATCATTAAGCATCAAAAGTCTAATCAAATTGAGCTAGGTGTTAATCAAAAGTTTAATCAAAATCAAGCAAGGTGTTACATACTTCCTCCTAAAAATAAATTCGTCCCTGAATTTTTGTGCGAATCAGATTAAGATGCCTACAAACATACACCAAATTACTAATAAAACTCTAATCCTCAATTTAATCACACTTAAATATCCAAGTGTCCAAAATCGAACCTACCTTTGCAAAATCATATCATAATTCGAAACCTTGACATATGAAATGCGAAGAATCTAACTATAATTCTACTAACATTTTAGATCACTCGTACCCATATGTATGCTTATGTGGAAATAATAATATTATGAATGCATATGTGAAAACATAAGGTATTCACCTATGCATATACTGAATCGAATAAGTGTGGATACTGATGATGCATCTCATCCTTGGCCTCCCAAGTGGCCTCCTCATCTGAATGGTGCCTCCATATGAATTTCACTGACGTGATCTCTTTATTTCAGAGCCTCTTGACTTGGAAATCTATAATCCTCACTATTGCCTCATCATAAGACAAATCGGGTCTAACCTTTACTAACTATAGTGACAAGACATAGGACAAATCGGGAACATACTTCCTTAGGAGCGAACTATGGAACATCGGATGTACATAAGCAAACTAAGGTGGTAGTACTAACTTATGAGCAACAACTCTGTTACGACCAATAATCTCAAATGTACTAATGTACTTTGGGCTCAATCTAATCTTCTTTTTAAATCTCATCACGCCCTTCATCAATGATACCTTATACATGGTCTCCCACTGCAAACTCCACGTGTCTACGCTTCGGATCAACATAACTCTTTTGATGACTATGAGCAGTCTGAATTCGTTACTGAATCAACCTAACTTTCTCAGTAGTCTCTACGATGAAATCTGAAGCCAAAGGTTCTCTTTCACCAACCTTAGCCCAACATAAATGAGATCTACACTTCTTTCCATATAAAGCTTTATATGGTGCCATCCCAATACTCGAATGATACTAGTTGTTGTACGCAAACTCTACAAATGGCAAATGGGAATCCCAACTCCCACCAGTTAGTTTACGGATGGAATGTTGTTCTAAATTCCAATCGAGTACCTAACTCCTCCTGTAATTTGTACTAAAATTACAAAGTAAATTGAGGTCCCTTATCTAACACTGGAAACTGGCACTTCATGCAAACACACAATTCTATGCAAATACAACTTTGATAGTTTTACTGCTGTATAAGTCGTCTTGACAAGAAAGAAATGTGCCAACTTAGTTAATCGGTCCATAATAACCTAAATGGAGTCATACCTAGTGGATGTACTTGGTAACCCAACTACAAAATCCATGGTGATTTGATCCCACTTCCATTCTAGAAGAGACATTTGTTGCAACAACGTAGAAGGACGATGATGCTCAAACTTAACTTGCTGACAAGTTAGAGATTGACTTACAAATTCACTCACTTGCTTCTTCATCCTTGGCCACTAATAGGACTCTCAAAGATTTCAATAAATCCTAAAGTATCCCGAGTGTATAGAGTATGCCAAACTATGACCCTTAGTCATAATCTCATTGCTTAAGCCGCCTGAAGAGGGTACATGTAACTTCTATCCAAACCAAAGGACTCTTGAATCATCAACACGTAACCTAGGTACACCTCCTGACTTAACCTTCTCAATTAAACTCTATATCTCAGCATCCTTCTTCTGAGCCTCTAGGATTAGATCTAACAACATAGGTCTTGCTTTAATATGTCCCAGCAACACTTCCAAATCATTAAGTTGTAATCCAACCCCATTTTCCATTGAACTCTACCACTCCAACTCCACAGGTAATCTTTCAATTGAGATATGGGCTAGACTTCTTATCGATTTCTTACTTAGAGCATCAATAACCATGTTTGTCTTGCCAGGATGATATGATATGTTGTAGTCATAATCGTTAAGCAACTCCAACCAATGCTTTTGCCTCAAATTAAGATCTCGCTGCCCAAAGATATACTTGATGATGAACCAAGGGTGGTTCATATTTAGATTCGCTTATGTTTTGATGACGAACAAAAATTAGTAAGATAGCAAGACAAGTACAAGGCAGAATAAGAATGTCAAAACATGTAGATGTTGAAAGAAACTTTGTTTCACTCAACCAACTAGAAATATTACTCGAATTAGTCAGGAGTTACTCGCCCAAGGAGAAATATTACTCGAGTAAGCAAAAACCCATAATTCTAGATTGGTGATTCATCAGGATGTTACTCGAGCAATTACAACACCTACTCGAGTAAGTATATTATTTTTAGAAAATTATGTTTAAGATGTTACTCGACCAATCCTGAAGATTACTCGACCAAGAGAGACATCCAGTGAGAGCCATGAGTCATATAAGTTACTCGAGTTGTCAACAACTTTACTAGCGCAAGTGCAATGTCTAGGGAGACCATGGATTCCTAAAATAACTTGAGCAAGTTTCTAAGTAAATCGAGTATGCGAAGGGTTGGATGAGAGTTACTCGAGTTGATGATAAAATTACTCGAGTAAGTCATTATGCTAGAGAGTGCATTGATCCAAGTTTAACCCTAGCAAAAGCGGATGTAACTTGAGTTAGCGTGATTCCATAAATTCAATAAGGGTTCATGAGCATAAATAACTTGAGTAAGGCATTTGTTACTTGAGTTAACGAGATTTGTGAAAAATCAAGATCTGAGGCAATCAAGTCAGATATGGAAGGAAATCAAATCACAACAGTCATAATTCAACAATTACTCGAGTAAGATATTTTTTTACTCGATTAAATCAAGGAAGAAATTAAATACTGGGATTCAAAGCTACATTTACTCGAATTAACTATAAATCTACTCGAGTAAATGCTGAAAAGGAAAGAAAATCAGATCAGATTCACACTCCAACGGTCTCCTAATGAGTCATAACGGCTAAAAAGTTTTTAGGAAGTACAAATACACTTTTAGAATAGTGAAGGGAGACACATAAACACAGCTACAATTGATTGTAACCCTAATTCTTGCATTAATCATTGTTCTTTGTGATACAAGTGTTCTTGTGTTTATTTTATATTTTCATTACTTGTATCCATTGTTAAAATTCTGTTTGGTGAGCGATTTCTTATCTTATCTGAAATAGAGAGTTTGTGAGGTTAGGATCAAGGGTAGATCCTAGGTTTGGTTTATTCTTCAACTGGAATCAAGAATTTTAATAGTTCTCAGTTAGCTTGAAAGTGAAAGTTGTAACAAGATATTGGAGTTAGTGGAAATCCTAAGTGGCGATACTTAAGTAGTGGATGTAGGCATGAGATTGGCCAAACCACTTTAGAATTAGTGGAGTTCCCTTCTACTTTTTCTTATTATTTGTTCCATACTCAAAAAGAATTTAAAGCCATATCAACAACGCTATTCAACACCTTCTTCTAGTGTGGTAATTGCTCCTTCAATTGGTATCAGAGTGAAGGATCTTATTTGTGATGGTTTAACCACTGAAGAGTGAAGATTCAGATGTCTTTGAACATGCAATCAAACTCTTTTGAGGAAGGCACCACGGTTAACAAACCACCAAAGGTCAATGGTGTCAAGTATTCCTTTTGGAAGAACTAGATGATGATTTTTATCAAGAGTCAAGACATTGAGCTATGGAAGGTCATTGTGAAAGGACAAAGGGTTCTAAGAGATGAAAACAACATGATCAAAAAGGATATTGATTATGATGATGAAGAGTGGAAGCATGATCAAATCAATACAAAGGCGATGTAACTTATCTTGTGTGCTCTCACGTTGGAAGAGACCAATAGAGTTAATTTTCGTAAAAGTGCCAAAGAGATGTGAGAAAGACTTGAAGTCACTCGTGAAGTCATGATTATGAATTTTTCATCATGAAGGAAGGAGAATCGGTCACCACTATGCTTGTTTGATTTTATAAAATTATCAATGGCTTGACATCTCTTGGTAGACCTATGGAGGATAGTGAAAAGTTCAAGAAGATCTTGAAATCACTTCCAAGGGAATGAGACTCACAAGTGGTTGCAATAATGGAATCTAAGGATCTCAATACATTGGATTTCAATGCATTGGTTGGATCCCTTATCAACTATGAAATTATTTGGAAGACTATAGGAGGATGCCCCCAAACCAAGAGAGAAGAGTGTAGCTCTCAAAGAAAGTGCTTCTTTCAAGGAAGAAAGTAATGAAGAGGATGAAAAGAGTGAATAAAAAGATGGGGAACTGGCCCTTTATGCAAAGAACATTCAAAAATTCAAATCTATGATGCAGAGATGAAAAAGGGAAATCAAAAAAGTTCGAAGAGAGAATTTCAGAAAATCCACCAATTACAAAAAGAAGAATGAGGAGAATTGTTACCAATGTGGGAAACCCGACTATTTTGCAAAGGATTGCAAGAGCTCATCTTAATAACCATTTTTCAAAAGGAATAAGAAGAAGGAAGTCTTGGTTGCAACTTGGAGTAATGATGAAGATGATGAGTCGATTTGCAGGGAGGAAGTAAATCTTGCTCTTATGGCATAAAGCTCCTACTCTAGTGATGAGGAAGAAAATGAGGTAAGTAGTCCTACTTTTGATTAATTGATGGATGCTTGTGGTGTGTTGAATAATGACTTTGAAGATGTCCTCAAGCTCAACAAAACTTTCAAGAAGAAAAACAAGGTTTTAAAATTTGAAAGTAAGGATTTATTAAAACGTGTTCATGAGCTTGAAAACATCTCAATTGATCATTCTTCATATTGGATTGAACAACAAAAATTGTGTGATGAGATTGATAGATTTAAAAATGAGTTTTCCTATGTTGGTAAATTCACTAGTGATCAAGAAAAGTTTGAAAAACTTCTTTCATTGCAATGCTTTTCATTGTCAAAAAATGGTCTTGGTTGTGATCCTTTTCAAAGAGAGTCATCTTTGATGAACAAGTTTTCAAGTGATGGTAGTTCTTTAATTCGTCTTGGTGTGCCTACTTATGCTAGATGCTTAAAGATTAGTCATAATGTTCATTCTTGTAGTAGTTTGAGAAGGTCCATTAAAGTGAAGAAGACGTGGATTCCCAAAGGAACCATTCTTCCCAACTTGGTTCATGTGACTAATACACAAGGACCTAGAGTAGCTTGGGTACCATTGAAAAGAGACAAAATTGATTTTGTATGTGCAAGCCAATAGTTGAATACCTTCAAGTTATTGGTACATTGATAGTGGGTGTTCAAGAAATAGGAGTGGAGACAAAAGCTTGTTTGTGGAACTCACATTTATGAATTAGGGCCATGTGACTTTTGGAGACAATAATAAAAGTAAGATCATTGGTTTTGGTAAAGTAATTAAGGAAACTTTACTAACCATTGATAATGTGTTATCGGTTGATGGTTTAAAACATAACTTGTTGAGTGTTTTGTAATTGTGTGACATGGACTATGATGTTAGATTTGAATCATCACATTGCATTATTTTGAAAGATGGAAAAATTGCATTCATTGGTTTAAGGCGTGGAAATATTTTTGTTGTAAATTTGTATCATGTATCTTCTTTTAATGAAAAGTGTTTAATATCTTTAGATGCAAATGAATATTTGTGGCATAATATTAGGACATGCACCATTACCTTTGATTTCAAAACTTGCAAAAAATGAGATTGTTAGAGGTTTGCCAAAATTGAGATTTACAGAAGATCATTTGTGTGAACCATGCATGAAGGGAAAGCATACTAGAGGTTCTTTTAAACCAAAGAAAGAGGTTTCTACATCTGGAGTTTTAGAACTTGTATATATGGATTTGATTAGGCCATCTAGACATGTTAGTTTAGGTGGAAAGTTGTTTGCTCTTGTTATTGTTGATGATTTTTCTCGATTTCCTTAGGTTAGATTTCTTGCCCATAAAAGTGATACCTTTAATGAGTTTGCTAAGTGGTGTAGACTAGTAAACAATGAGAAGAACAAATCCATCATTACTATTAGAACCGATTATAGTGGAGAATTTGAATGCAAACCATTTGAGTATTGGCGCGACAAGTATGTTATGAAACACAACTTTTCAACACCAAAAACACTACAACAAAATGGTGTGGTGGAAGGAAATAATCGAACCTTGGAGGAGAAGTGTAGAGCTATATTAAGTGAGTATGATCTTCCTAAATATTTATGGACTGAAGCTATGAACACCTCCTACTATATCATCAATAGGGCGCATCTAAGAAGAGATCAAATAAAGACTCCCTATGAGATATGAAAATGTCAAAACTTAACATTTCTTATTTTTCATCCTTTTGGTTGTAGGGTTTTATATTCTTAGGTTATTCCACAAATAGTAAGGCTTATAGAGTTTTTAATGCTAGAAAAAATGTAGTAGAAGAATCTTTTCATGTTAAATTTGATGATATGATCTCACCCTTGAGGAAGATAGTTGTTGATGATGATGTAGGTGGATTTGAGAAGAAATAAGACCAATCATTTCAAAGGAGAATGGAGGAGCTAAACATGAATGATGAACACATCAATAATGATGTAAAAGAGAAAAGAGTTGAAGAGGAGCAAATCTCACTTCCAAAAGATTGGGCAAATATGAATGATCATGCAAAGGAATTGGTTATTAGAAAGATTGAAGATGGAGTTAAGACAAGAATGACTCTAAATGAATATCAAAGCAACTATTCATATGTCTCCATTGTGGAGCCAAAGAGTACGAAGGAAGTACTTGAAGATGAATGTTGGGCTATAGCTATGCAAAATGAGCTTAACCAATTCACGAGGCAAAATGTGTAGGAATTGGTTCCTTTACCAAAAGGAAAAATTGCAATTGAAACCAAATAGGTGCACAAGATAAAGTATGATGAGAATGGAAAACCTATGAAGAATAAGTCAAGACTAGTAGCTCAAGGATTCAATCAAGAAGAAGGGCTTGACTCTGACGAGACATTTGCACCGATTTCAAGGTTAGAGGCCATTCGACTTTTATGTGTCTTTGCTGCCCATAAGAAGGTCAAGCTCTACCAAATGGATATGAAGTGTGCTTTTCTAAATGGGCACATTCAAGAAAAGCTGTATGTGAAGCAACCTTCGGGTTTTGAAGACCATGAACATCCCGATTATGTGTTCAAACTCAACAAAGTACTTTATGGGTTGAAACAAGCATCACAAGCTTGGTATGAAAGGTTAAGTAACTTTCTCATCCAAAATGACTATGAAAGGATTCATATGGATAACACTCTTTTTATTAAGAAAAATAATGATGATATGCTCATTTGTCTAATTTATGTTGATGATATTGTTTTTGGTGCTACTAACACTTCTATGTGTCAAGAATTTTGTGATCTCATGAAGGGAGAGTTTGAAATGAGTATGACGAGAGAACTTACCTTCTTCCTTGGAATCCAAATTAAACAACTTGAAGACGGCATTTCCATTCATAAAACCAAATACACCAAAGACTTATTGAAAATGTTGAAGATGGATGGAAGCAATGAGATGCCTACACTAATGTCATCCACCTTGAAACTTGATAAGGATGAGGATGAAAAAACGGTTGATCAATGACTTTATAGAAGTATGATAGGACCCCTACTTTATTTAATTGCTTCTAGATACGATATTATGTTTGTTACTTGCTTGTATGCTCGTTTTCAACCAAACCCAAAAGAATCTCATTTGGTTGCTTGCAAAAGGATTTTTAGATATTGGATTGGAACAATTGGTTTTAGTTTGTGGTATCCATTTTCTCTTGATTTTAATTTGATTGCATATAATGATGCTAATTATGGTGGTTGCAAATTAGATAGAAAGAGTACTGGCGCAACATGCCATTTCTTAGGTTCATGTTTAATATCTTGGCCAAGCAATAAACAAACTAGTGTTGCGACTTCCAACGCCGAATCTGAATTTGTGGCTACAGGAAGCTTTTGTACCCAAGTATTATGGATTAAAAACCAATTGCTTGGCTATAGTATTGTTCTTAATAATGTTCCAATCTTTTGTGACAATACTAGTGCTACTAATTTGAGCAAAAATCCCATTTTGCATAGTAAAACAAAGCATATAGATATTAGACATCACTTTCTATATGATCATGTACAAAAAATGATATTTGTTTGAAGTTTGTTAGAATAAATGACCAATTAGCTAATATTTATACGAAGCCTTTTGTGGAAGAAAGTTTTAGTTTTATTCATCTTAAATTGGGTATGTGTGATATGAATAATTTGTGATTTTTTTAACATTTTATTTGTTGCATTTACTTACAACAAAATGATCCAATTTGGTAAATGAGGCACAATTCATCATGGTACTTTTTTAGGTGTGAAAAGGATGCAAAAGTATGATTTCTAGGTATTGAAACACAAGTGGAAAAGCTAAACACGAGTCTTGGTCAGGTCTGGACATTTTTCTGGGTATGAGGTAGATATAAATCAAGCAATTTAGATACTTAGTCAATCTATTGAGGATATGACATGATTTCTGGGTTTGGAGTACTAACTTACTCGAGTAACAAAATCATTTACTTGAGTAAATCCTGGGTTTAGAGACTGCATAGGGCCAAAAAGAACTCGAGCAAGAAAAGGCTTTATGTGAGTCAAATTGGAATTTCACTCGAGCTATACTAGTTTTTGCTTGAGTACACAATGACTTAGGTCAGTAAAACCCCCTTGTCCCTTTTTTTTCTTTCTCATTTCTTCCGACCTATTTCCTTTGACCCTCTCTTCTTTCTCTCAACCTTACTCCAGTAAATTTTTAAACCCATACAAAACTCATCCATTCTTCATAAAATTTCCATCATTTTAACACTTTTTTACTCCTAAATCACTACAAAAACACCCAAAATCCACTGAAACCCAAAATTTCCTTCTGAAACCCTAGCTTTTCGTTCTTCACATTTCTTGAACACAATGTCATAACCACCTAAAACAAAGTGAAAACAGACCTCCTAAAGACATTTAGATGACACTCAGAGTGATTACTCACCCCTACCTCATCCTTGATGGGTCAAATCAGCAACTAAAAAGAAGAAGGTTGCTCTACCTCACAGCCTGCATCTGCCTCAGTTCCTCAGGATGACTCTTTACTGCTAAATCCTCGATTCATCTCATTGAAGGGACAAGAAGTGTATAATAAAATACTAAAGAAAGAACCATTTATGCCTTCTATAATTTTTTATTATCCTATCTTGAGGATTACAGACTATTATTTGGAGCTTGTGTTTAGAAAATATGGCCTTAGTGAATTATTGAGATGTAATGATTTGATTTATAGGGATTTGGTTAGAGAGTTCTATGCCAATATGGAAGCATTTAAGAAATCTATTGAGGATAGCATCGTGTTACGATCAAAGGTTTGTGGTAAAACAATTATGGTGTCTAAACAACAATTATGTGAGTGGTTCTCTATTTCGTTAGGAGGTGTTTGACCCACTAGAAAAGGCAAGGATACTAAACCTGGTGATGAAGAAAGTAGTGACAGTGAGGCCACTGAAGATGATGTTGACGCACTCGAAAAATATACTTTGAAGAAATGGAAGGAATTGCTTTGCTCAATTGCAGTAGTTGAAGTTGGAGAGTTTGTCAAGTTTGAGGCCACTGATTTTCCTGATGATTTGTGTATGATGCATTATGCTATAAACTAGAGTATAGTTCCCAAGAAAGACACCCAAAATCATGTTAACAACACCAACATTGAGATCTTATGGTATTTGGTCAATGATATTCCCATTAACTATGGTTCCTTGCTTTGAGATGGATGAAGCACAAGTGGAAGACTTTTCATAATGCGGCTTATCTAAAGCATCAAAGGAAGGAAAGGATGCCTTATGGTGTGCTCATTACCAAGATTTTTTGCATGCACAACATTGATATCATGGGGTATAATTCCATTTCGGTTCCTCATAACTCGAAGTTTACCAACATGAATCTAGCCAACATGCGTATAATTCACACAAGGACTAGAAGATGGATTTGTGGGCCACGTGTGAGGAGAGATACGGATCTTTTGTTCAATCCTCATGTTAAGATCCCTCTACCCATTGATAGAACCACCCCAAGCTTAAGAAGTGGAAGACAAACTAGGGCTTATGATGATAATGCCTTAGATTGTATTCGAGTGAGTGCTCGGGAATTTCAAGAATTTAGGGATCAAGTATCTTCATTGGGTTAAAAATTGAGTACTACAAAAAAGGTATTAGGGGCAGTTTCAGACTTGGTTCACAAGATTTGGGACAAGATTGGTTGCTATTCCCTATCTGCCACTTCCGCTCATGTGCCATGAGTTTTATGTTTTGATGCCTCTCAACATATGGATCGACATTTTCATATGCATCATTTGCATTTTATATGTCATTTCTGTATTATATATATTTTTTCACTTGTCTATGGATGTTTCATTGTTGGACGTTTTATGGCCATGTACTTGACTATTCACCTATCTTATGAATGTTCTATGTTATGGAAGTTGTATGAATGCTCTATGTTATTGATTATTTTTGTTCTCTCTTTTTGATTATGATAAAAAGGGGGAGATAAAATTTGGGCTTTTCATTTGAATTGAACGTCAGCTAAAATTGATGGTTTTATATTAGACTAACCTTTGTTACAAGACTTCTAGTTTTGATCAAGTTTTCAAATTTATTGCTTGTTAAGATATGCACATACTTAGGGGGAGTTTTATCCAATTTTTTGTTATCATGAAAAAGAAGGAGATTGATAAACCAAGGGTGTTTCATATTTAGATCATCTTATATTTTGATGATGAACAAAAATTGGTAAGCTAGCAAGACAAGTACAAGGCAGAACAAGAATGTCAAAATATGCAGATGTTGAAAGAAACTGTGTCTTACTCGACCAACCAGAAATATTACTCAAGTTAGTCAGGAGTTACTCTCCTAAAGAGAAAAATAACTCGAGTAAGCATAAACCCAGAATTCCAGAGTGGTTATTCATCAGGATGTTACTCGAAAAACTATAACAGTTACTCGAGTAAGTATATTGTTCTGAGAAAATTATTGTCCAGATGTTATTCGACCAATCTTGAAGATTACTCGACAAAGAGAGACATCCAGTGAGCCACGAGTCACACAAGTTACTCGAGTTGTCAACAACTTTACTCGAGCAAGTACAATGTCCAAGGAGCCACAGATCCCTAAAAGAACTCTAGCAAGTTTCTAAGTAACTCGAGTATGCGAATGGTTAGATGAGAGTCACTCGAGTTGATGATAAAATTACTCAAGTAAGTCAGTATGCCAGAGAATGCATTGATCCATGTTTAACTCGAGCAGAAGTGAATGTAACTCGAGTTAGCGTGATTCTAGAAATTCAACAGTGGTTTAGGAGCATAAGTAACTCGAGTAAGGAATTTGTTACTTGAGTTAACGAGGTTTGTGAAAAAGCAAGATCTGAGGTAATCAAGTCAGATATGGAAGGAAATCAAATGACAATGGTCAAATATCAATGATTACTCGAGTAAGATATTTTGTTACTCTAGTAAGTCAAGGCAGAAATTCAATACTGGGATTGAAAGCTACAGTTACTTGAGTTAACTATGAAGCTACTCGAGTAAATACCAAAAAGGAAAGAAAATCAGATCGAATTTGCACTCCAAGGGTCTCCTAATAGGTCACAATGGCTAGAGATTTTTTAGGAAGTATAAATACACTTGTAGAATAGTGAAGGGATACACAGAAACACAACTACAATCGATTGAACCCTAATTGTTGCATTAATCGTTGTTCTTAGTGATACAAGTGTTCTTGTGTTTATTTTATATTTCATTACTTGTATCCATAGTTAAAATTTTATTTGGTGTGTTTAAAACATAGAGTTTGTCAGGTTGGGATCAATGGTAGATCCTAGGTTTGGTTTATTCTTGAATCAAAATCAATAATTGTAAGAGTTCTCACTTATGTTGAAAGTGAAAGTTGTAACAAGAGATTGGAGTTAGTGGAAATTCTAAGTAATGATACTTAGGCAATGGATGTAGGTATGAGATTGGCCAAACCACTCTAAAATTCGTGGTGTTCCCTTCTATTTTTGCTTATTATTCGTTCCATACTCGAAAAGAATTCAAAGCCATAACAACCACACTATTCAACCCCGTTCTAGTGTGGTATTTGCTCTTTCACTTGAAACTTTTATGATCTATGAATATCTCGAAGATCTCCCCCATACAAGTGATGCCTCCACACTTTAAGTGCAAACACTACCGCTGCTAACTTTAAATCACGCACTGGGTAGTTCTGATTGTAGCTCTTAAGCTGTCTTGAGGCGTAAGTGCTCACCTTGCCATGCTGTATCAATACACAACCTAAGCCAAACCTCGATTCATCACAATACACTGTGAAACGTCCAGAACCTGATGATAACACCGATAATGGTGCACTTGTCAAACACTTCTTCAACTTTTGAAAGCTCTGCTCGCACTAGTCGAACCATAAAAATTTAACTGTCTTTTGGGTCAACTGAGTCCTAGGAGCTACAATCCTAGAAAAGACTTGGATGAACCTCCTATAATACCCAACCATTCCAAGGAAACTCTAAATCTTCATAACAATCTTAGGCCTCTCCTAATCAAGTACAACCTTTACCTTCTTCAGGTCCACTATGATGTCTTCTTTCGACACCACATGCCCAAGGAATGCCACTTGCTCAAGCCAGAATTCACACTTTGAAAACTTCGCATAAAACTAATGCTTTTCCAAAGTCTGCAACACTAACCTTATGTAGTCCTTGTGCTCCTCTCTACTCGTTGAGTGTACCAAGATGTTATCAATGAAAACAATAACAAACCGATCAAAATATAGTCTAAAAACCATATTCATGAAGTTCATAAATGTCATTGGACTGTTGGTTAAGCCAATTGACATTATTAGGAACTCGTAGTGACCATACCTACTTTGAAAAGTTGTCTTAGGAATTTCCTTGCCTCTAATCATCAATTGATGATTTCCCAACCTCAAGTCAACCTCAGAGAACCATTACGCTCCTGGTAGTTAGTCGAACAAACCATATATCCTCGGTAGGGGATATTGGTTCTTTACAGCAAGATTTAAGCACTCAAATTTGAGGCACTGAATACATGAAGGAAAACATGTACAAAGTTAAGCACTCAACACGGAAAGCTATGCATGCAAGACTTTGATGGATATTGTAGCATTTCGTCCAGTCTTCGAGGTAAATAAGGTTTCAAACTGTTAGTGTTGAGTGAGACTACTTTGGAGGCAGAGTTGTGCGTGCAAGGCATGCTGAAGGACATCTACGTACGTTGGAGAAGAGATTCTACGCACGTAGACGAGTGTTCAAGTTGGATCGTGAATATGCCTCAGAGTGTCAACGTGCGCAGGTGATGTGCTGCATGCATTGAACATCATTGAGATTCGGATAGTGAGCAAAAGTGATGAACTATGTGCATTGATGGAGTGGAACACACGTTGAAGAGGAATCCGAGGAGAAGAGGTCTCTAGATCGACCATCTACGTGCATTGCATAAGGGTTGCATAGAGGAGTACGCATGTTGATTTAAACCTAAGGGTGGGAAGTCACCAGATCTGCCATATACGTGCACAGAAGCCTCGTATATGCGAATAGACCTTGTTCAGCATGTGTAAAAGCTGGCCCAATGCACGTAGAAGTGTCAGGCCGAGACCAAATTAAGTGACGCGCGACGTATCAGTTTTGTGGGTTTATAAATGCACCCACCTACCCTCTCTTCTATCATTACTTCTCTAAACCACCAAAATTTCTCCAGAGATCAATCCTCTTCCTCTCTCATTGCTCTTTCGTCCGTCCTTTTGCTTCATTGAGGTAAGAAACGTCTGATGATTTCTTCCCTTCATCATTTTCTATTATGCATTCACTCATCTAGGGTTTTTCGAAAATGAGTGTTGAGTTTAGTTCTTTATTTATGTGTTCAAAGGATTTAAACATTATTAGTTTAAGGATGTTTAAGGTTGAAAGCACGAGATTTTAACTTCAGTTTTGGGGAGATTTCGTGTTTGAGCGAAATGGGTTTATTCCGAGCCAGGGATTTGGATTTTGGCGAATTTCTGGTTGAATCTGAAGTTGTTTCTATTGTATTAAGTTAGATCTGAGTTAGAAATGCTTTGTTTTGAGTTGGGCTTAATGATTGGACATACCATTCTTCATAGGGACCGAGAATCCGAACTTGAGGGTAAAGTATCTTAATGATTCTGACCTTATTGGTCATTATAGATGTTGGATTCATGTTTAAGAGGTTAATTACAGTTTGTGTGGTGATCGGTCATTTAGGTATGGATGGGTTTGAGAGTTGATGCATTTCTAGTTTTCGGTACCATCGAAGCTATGATGGCATTTGCATTGCATGCATACATTCGGTACCACCACAGTACCAGTACTCTATTCTGATCAGTATGATATGATTTATTTTTTTTCATCTTTTTGTCCTTGTCAGCACAACCAGCCAGGTACCAGTAGTGCTTGATCGGAGTTCAACTTGGCCACCAAGTGAGTGCGGTAGCAGCTTCAGATACATTGGTTGTGTTTTTCAGAACCTATATGTTTTGATGTGTTCAGACCATATCTGTAAACCGCACTAATTAATAATGGGAAATTATAATGAAATTTGATTAGGTGTTATAAGGAATTCAATTATTAGTATGGGACATCCGTATAAGTCCTTTATCAGTATCCGTATAAGTATCTGTTGCATGTGCTTGCTATCAGTATATGATATGTATATAATCTGTTGATTTGGGACACTTTAGCTACAGGAGTTATGCGTAACCTATGGTATACCATTGGTCAGTTAAGGCCCAGATATTAGGGCAGGTGGTAACCCTTGTGTGTAGCGCAAGCACACGAGATCAGTTGGACATCATGTGGCTTTGCCACATCAGTTGGATATCAGTTGGTGTTGCCACATCAGATCAGTTTCATCCCTATCAGATATTCAGTATTCAGACATATGTGTGTATATATATATATATATATATATATATATATATAAGATTGATTCTTATGCATGTTGTATGTTGTTTGCTGAGGGTGCAAACATTTTTAGAAATGAGTTTTTTCCAAAGCTATGATATACTTAGAGTGTATTTGATTTTTTTGGCATTGATTTTGCTCATATACAAGTTGTAGATATATTTTTTATTTATTAATGGTGATTATACAATATTTTAGTTATATTTATATATATATCTGTATGCATTTTATACTTGTTTGTATTACAAATGATTTTTTGGGTAGTATATATGATTATCTGAGGCTTGTGCGAGATGGACCGGGCTTCCACAGACTGTTCACCTTGTACGCCGGTCATGGCCTAACTTTGGGTCCTGACAAAGGTGGTATCAAAGCCTAGGTTTCATATAGTTTGGGTCGGTGTAGAGAATATGTATCTTTGATCGAGTCAGCTCGATTTTCTTCTGTGTACCTTTTTTAGTGTTTCGTGGTACTGTGGCAATCAGTGGTGTCTGACATATGCATGTGTGTTTGTTGTCTGGTATGTGTAGATATGGATTGAGGTGGTGGTCACCGACATCTTGGTAGGCCTAGGCACGTGCCTGTGGAGGCCGCAACCCATTTTGTAGCTATCTATCATGATTCTAGCAGTGAGCCGGAGGTTGCTGCACTTTAGTCGGTACTTCAGCAGCAGCAGTCACAACCTCAGCCGGTACTTTCACATCAGTTACTTACCGCTAAGCTAGAGATGCTTGAGCTGATGGCTCGAGTTCTAGATCGTATGGAGAGGACTCTTTTTGGACAGGCAACTGGGGATCCAGCAGTCCCTCCACCTGCAGTGGCACCAGTTCCTCCACCAACTCCGCCACCATAGGAACCACTTGTTCTTCAACCTCATCCTGAGATAGTTGCAGAGGCTGCTCTGGTAGTTGCGCCTGTAGCACAACGAGTCAGAGATGATACCCTGCAAGATAGGTTTTTGAAGCTCACACCTCCTCGATTTTCGGGCAAGATGGGTGAGGATCCTTATTATTTCCTCACTTGGGTGAAGCATTATTTTCGAGCTCGAGGCATCACTAAGGATGTCGATAGGGTCAGACTGTCTGGGTTCCTATTGGATGATCGAGCAACTTAGTGATGGTTGAGCTATGAGACCAAGAGATATGTTAGTTGGGCTGAGTTAAAAAATGAGCTCATCATATATGTTCTTCCCCAAAGCATTAGGAAAAGGAAGGCAGATGAGTTCAATGACTATCGATAGGAAGAGGGCATATCAGTAACAGAATATGAGGATAGGTTTAAGGAGTTGAGTAAGTATGGACCTCCTTAGTGTTAGGGAGATGAGGCTTTGGCTAGGAAGTTTTTGGACGGTCTTTAACCCACGATCAGTAGAGTGGTGGCTACTATTGGGTTGAGCACCGTGGGGCGGATAGTAGAGGCTGCCCGGGGTATGGAGTACATGGATGAGAGGCATTCAAGAGGCTCCAAGAAAGCTAAGACATAAGGTACTTCAGGAGACCAACAGGGCCAAAGTCAAGGGCTCATTTGGATCAGAGACACAGACACTCCACTGGGAGTCTGAGTGCCCAGAGCTATAGTGTAGCACAACTGACCAAACGTGTTGGGGGTCAGGGCACCGGTCAGAGCTTAGAGGGTACTGGTAGGAGTTTATTGCCTCCGTGTCAGACGTGTGGGAAGAGGCACCCTGGTGAGGGTAATAAGGCCCGGGGAAACTATTTTTATTGTAGGCACTCGGGGCACCAGATAACTGACTGTCCCCGTAGAATAAGCATGGAGTCTCAGGCTGGCCAAACTAGAGGTAGGGATTCAGACACAACTAGTTCAGGTGTAGGGGGAGGCATAGAAGGATCTGAGGGTCATGGCTAGAGTACTCAGGGTGGCAGTCGTGATCAGAATGGACAGGGTAGTGTGACGGGATTAAGGCAGGTGCGGGTGTATCATCTGACTCGTTAGGAGGCTTAGACCTCCAATGCTCTCCATTTTTGGTACCCCTGCATATGTATTATTTTATGTTGGTGCATCACATTCATTCATCACCCCACCTTTTGTTGAGCGTTCGGGTCTAGTGTTACGTCAGTTGGACAAGTTGCTTAAGGTTTCATCACCTTTGGGTAGCAAGTTGTTGACTAATTCTGGGGTTTATGGTTGTGTGATCTCGTTCGATGGGCATGAGTTAGTAGCCGATCTCATCTTGCTGGATGTGCGTGAGTTTGATGTTATTCTAGGTATGGATTGGCTTTCTGATTGGCATGCTACATTGGAATATTTTGCTAAGAGAGTAAGTTTTCGACCGCCTGAATGGACTGAGTTCTGTTACCAGGGTGAGCGAGACAGTGTGGTACGGAGTTACGTGTCTGCTATTAGGGCAGAGAAGATGATACGTTGGGGTTGCGAGGAGTATTTAGCGTTTATGCTCACTGAACCACAGAGTTCGGAGATGAGTCTGGAAGATGTACCGGTGGTACGAGAGTATTCTGATGTATTTCCAGAGGAGTTGTTGCAACTACCACCAGATCGAGAGATTGAGTTTTCTATAGAGGTACAGTCTGGTACCGATCCGATATCAATTTTACTGTATCGGATGGCACTACCAGAGTTGAAGGAGTTAGAGACTCAGTTGAAGGAGTTGTTAGACAAGGAATTTATTCGACCGAGCGTTTCACCTTGGGGCGCTCTGGTTTTATTTGTCAAGAAGAAGGATGGAAGCCTTCGTATGTGCATCAATTACCAACAACTTAACTAGGTAACGATGAAAAACCGATATCCACTTCCGAGGATAGATGATCTATTTGACCAATTGCAAGGGGCACAATAGTTTTCCAAGATTGACTTAAGGTCGTGATATCATCAGTTGAGGATCAGAGGAGAGGATATTCTCAAGACAACCTTCCGAACTAGGTATGGTCATTATGAGTTCTTGGTAATGTCGTTTGGGTTGACTAACACGCCAATGACATTTATGGATTTGATGAACAGGGTGTTTAGACCATAGCTGGATCGATTTGTTATCGTTTTTATTGATGACATTCTAATCTATTCGAGGAGTAGGGAGGAGCATGACGAGCATTTGAGATCAATTCTGCAAACACTGCGAGAGCATCAACTTTTTGCAAAGTTCTCGAAGTGTGAGCTATGGCTAGAGCAAGTAGCATTTTTGGGACATGTGGTGTCCAGAGACGGTATTATGGAGGATCCGAAGAAGGTGGAGGCAGTACTCCATTGGGATAGGCCTAAGACCATTACTGAGATTCAGAGTTTCTTAGGGATAGCTGGGTATTATAGGAGGTTCATCCAGGACTTTTCTCGGATTGCAGCTCCTATGACCCGATTAACCCAGAAATGGGTTAAATTTGCTTGGTCTGATAGATGTGAGGATAGTTTACAAACGCTGAAAATGTGTCTGACGAGCGCGCCAGTGCTAGTCTTACCATCAAGCTCTAGAGCTTTTGCCATATACTGTGATGCATCTAGAGTTGACCTAGGTTGTGTACTGATGCAACATGGCAAGGTGATTGCATATGCATCGAGACAACTTAAAAGGCATGAACAAAATTACCCGACACACGACTTGGAGTTAGCAGCAGTGGTGTTTGCGCTCAAGATCTGGAGACACTATCTGTACGGAGAGACTTTCGAGATCTTTACCAATCATAAGAGCTTAAAGTATATTTTGAACATAAACGAATGTCCAACTATTAATTACAATTTTTAAGCATATATTAATAAACTTCATATTATTATTTTATTCCTAAAATCATGATAAATTATAATAAAAAATGGTAAATCTACAATTATAGCTCCATCAAAAATAATTTACAATTGTATAGAAAATGATAAATCTACTGTTGTGACAACTACAAGTAAAAATTAATGTTAACTTTTTAAGTAAATACGCTTGCCATAATTTTTAAAAATATTTCATTTTTTTTTTTGGGTTAGCAGATATCTTTTATCTCTGATCAAATTAATAATATAATTTTTAAGTCAATTTCTAAGATATTCAGTAATTTTTCTTTTTTAAATGTAGGAAAAAATTATTTGGATTTAAATAAATATCATAAATAAGTAATTTGATACAAATTTAAAATTATTAAGATGAAAAGTTTAAAGCCAAAACTACTTTTTAAGTTTGATAGTATGTTTCAAGTATAAGAAATAAGAAAAATTTTTGGATTCCAAGTATAAGAAATAATAAAATTTAAATAAAAAGTATATATAATTAATGTGAATTTTAATAAGATCCCACTTTTTTTCTCAATAGATCCGCAGCTGAAGATAGGTGAATCACAGAGACAGATTTATATATAATGGAACAAAGTATCAAAGGTATCTGGGCACAGAGATCCATATATAAACAAATCATCAAATATTAAAAGCGTATTAACTTACCTAGGTCTATATTAAGCTCAACGGACGGGATTTCTTTTCTCTCAAAGATATTTTGTTGAAGCATACATAAAATGACATTCAAAATAATGTAATGCAATGTAACTAAATGATTACAAAGCTATATATCAAATACTCTCAAACTATTCGACAGTTTTATGCTCAACTCTTTTCTCCTTTTTTTCGAATATGAAGCTCTTTTTTTCTATTTCATGTATTTTATATTGATCAATAATTCATATATCAAACATAATTTCATTTCAAATTATCACGACCCGAGATCGGAAATGACTGGCGTGCGAAGTGAACCGAACCAGAGGTCCAACCCATCTCGCACAAGTATTGGACAATCAGAACATCTACAATTCTTATTCCAAACATTTATCAAACAATATTAAACAAAAATTCAGATTTCTTGTAATAAAGTAAAATAGTAATAATATCAAAATACATAAAATATATTTATAAGTAAAATTGATTATAATCAAAGTACTATTAGATACAGAACCATACATACAAACTGAGCCCAATCGAAAGGGCACTCACTACTAAATGGTGATTATCATTGAGCACGGAAGCTGAGATAACCTAAAATGTTAAGGAGGAGGTGAGTAAAACTCAGTGAAGGACAATACTCTAGAGCATTGCCAAGACATCACATAAACCGTCTTGAAAATATTTTCAAAAAACTACCACATGCATGTACATCATAAATAATATTACTATACACTCATCAATACATATATATAATTTAGAAAACCATTTTTGAAAAACAGTTCATAAACATAGCAGATAACATGCAATCATACAAAATAATTATTACCAAAATAATTATTTTAGCAAAAATACTGGCGAGGGACATAATGAGACAGATAGAGTCAGACGGAAGTAGAAATAGCGACTTAGGCAGATGGTAGCCACTTAGGCAGCTTTTAACCACTTAGGTGAGTATAGCCACTTAGGCAACGAATAACCACTTATGCAAAATAATAGTCACTTAAAATAATAGAACATTGGTATATCAAATACTATGCTGCCTCATAGCTACGTGTCTCATATCAAAGATATATATACAGAAAACATAAAAATATTTTAAACAGACGGCATGCAGAATAGATAAATATATTACAAAATCTCGTAGTATTCCGAAGTTATTTCAAGTTGGGATGTTGACCTTTGAGTTTGAGGGTTGTGTTGCGTGTGTTTTGCACATTGGAGGTCATCTACGTGTTTAGTAAAGGGTACTGTGCACGTAGTAAAGGCCTGAAACTTGATCATGAATGTGTGTTGAATGCAATGTACACTGAAGGTCATCTATGTGCACAGTACTAAGTACTATACACGTAGACGGGGATGAGTCACCCGAGAGCCTTGTTTGGACTGTGTGGGTTGTATGGGTTGTTGTGCACGTTGTTCATCCTTTGGGTGTGACCCGTGAGCACGCTGAGGCCTTCTACGCACACAGCAGGGGGTGTAACACACGTAGATTGTAGATCTGAATGAAGGGCTTTAGATCTTCCGCCTATGTATATTGTGTGGGATACTACCCACGTAGAGCACGGTTCTACGTATACAGAACCCCTACTGTGCAGGTAAATGTGTTCTTTCTGGGCGACAGTGTTTGAAACGCAACATGTCAGCTGAGCCTATAAAAATCCCTACCTACCATTCCTTTGTTCATAACTCATCTCAACCACCAGAGCACTTTCTCATTTACTTCTCTATGATTTTCTTTGTTTCTCCTTGCTTCCACAATGGATCTAGAGGTAAGAATCATCTACTAATCTCTTCTTTTCTTTAGTTTTCGTTGCATTTGGGCATTCTAGGGTTCCGAACCAACTTGGGATTTGGTCTGGATCTTTCAATTTTTGATAGAATACGAATTAATGGGAGTTAGATTATGGTTGTTTGAGACCAGTAGCTTGAAGCTTAAGCATCAGTTTCATGAGATTTGGTGTTTGAACCAAATGGGTTTCTTTACAACTAGGGTTTCGGGTTTTACTGAATTTCTTGTCAAATCTTGTGTTGTTTCTGATATATCTTGATAGATATGAGTTAGAACTTCACAGATTGGAGCTGGGTTGAGAGATTTGACTAGTTATTCGGCATGGGTCTTAGAAGTTCGAGATTCATAGTTGAGATTTAGAAAGATTTTGACTTTGTTTGTGGAGTTGGAGAATGGATCCATGTTCAGGAGATTGATTTGAGTTAATGAGTATGCTCGATTTCGTTGGGGACCGAATGGAGCATGATATTGGCTCGAAAGTGATGGATTCACTTTCGTTTGTTTAGGCGACTTTGAGAGTTTGCATTTGCATTTCATATCATGCATTTGGTATTTGCCACAAT
>CAODLS010639217.1:0-17034 GCA_948243855.1 Flueggea neowawraea | reverse complement strand
ATGTGGAGTTGTTGTTGCTTGTTGATGAACCCATTTGAGCAGCCTTTTGAAGCAATGCAGTCGCAGACATATGTGGGCTAATGTTATGATCTTGTTGCACTGAAGTTCCATACAGAGGTGACATACCATGATCACCAAGATCATTGAAAGGATTGGGGTTTAAGAAGCTGGAATTCACTAAATTTTCATCAGAGGGGGTAGTTTTGGTGTTCTGATCAGTGTTGCTTATACGGCTACTATAGTTGTTATTCGAAAGGAAGCCAAGGTTGAAGAGATTGGTACCGGCGGAAGCGCTACTAGTGTTGGTTTGGAGATCAGGAAGCTGCATTAAGCCGTGTAAGGACTTGTTTGGAAATGCTGGTGATTGATTAGTTTCAGGCATAAAGAATGAGGATGAAGGCATCATAGGCAATAAGGAAGGACTGGATGGAGGGATGAGATGCTCAAATTTCGCAGCAGTCCCAGTGCTTCCCAAACGTAGCATATTCCCAGATTGGTTGTTCTGGTCTTGCAATGAAGAAATTTGAGAACCCACATGAGATAGGCTTAAGTTCATGTGGTTGTTTCCATAGAGATGAGTCCCAATGGTGTTTAAGCTTGTGGGATGCCTTGCACTCTCTTGAGCCAGTGCATCACAGAAAGCTCTATGTGTGATGAAACTATCACGCCTGCAATAATCATATGCATAATTGAAATGAACGTTATATATTAACTAGCTCAAACAAGACTATGTTAATCTAATGAAGCGAATATTGAAAGAACCAGTAAAATGCATGACCCTTATTAGCATATGTAATGTTAATAATGAAGTGACAACGTCGAAAAGGACGAAAAGCCGTTCTATACTTTGAATTTTCAAGAGAATAAGGACACTTTACTTCTATTCTATCTCAGCCGTTTCATCATGAAAAGAAATGTGAAATAACCCTTCTTTTCTAACTATAATATTCGGGGGAAATTTGTGTTATTAGTTAAATCATCTCATGACTTCCGAATTTTTTTTAAAAAAAAAATGAAATTCCCCCACCTAGTAAAACATGCTTAGTTAGCATTATAATGAATTTGAATATATTTATATATATATATATATAATTTTTAGATATCATTAAGAAAAATTTTAAATTGCAAACATAACTAGAATTTAATCAACCAACAATATCAAGGAAGCGCGGTAATAACTGAGAATGTCAGTTGGAATTTTTAAATATTTCTATAGAAAAAAAGGTACCATGGGAACAATGTACTGGTTCTGAAAGAATTGCAGAAGATAAAACAAAAAGATAGAGATAAGAGGGTAGCTTCAGAATTAAAACAAACAAGCATGATTGAAAAGACAAAAGCATTAGAGGGAATCTAAAACAAAAAAAAAAAAGAAAACATTTAGGTAGAAAGAAATTATCACTTGGATTCTGAAAATGATAAAATGACCAATACAAGTCCAAGTAAACTACTATTTGAAGAGCTAGTAGATCAATAAATGAAGTAAAGAATTATTTGCTAGTTTTACAAAAATCCAGAAACTAAAGAATTCCAAATTGAGGAAACAAAATGGCTTCAATTAATGCAAAACCCATGAAAGTGTTTCTTTTCTTCTGAGGGAATGTTTCCATAACCATGAAAGGTACCAATAAATGACCACATTCTCCAAACGCCCTCTCTGATCAAATTACACTGCGATGCTTTCAGTATCCACCACCAGTAACCCTCTCTCTCTCTATCTCTCTCAAAACCCAAAAAACAAAAACAAAATGCATTGAGAGCGTTAATTAACACTTCTGTGACAGAGAGAGGGGAGAGAGAGAGAATGGAGTAGAACTCCACAACCCTAACATTTTCATGGGAAGAAGTACCTGGAAGAGCTCAGCCAACCCAGAAAAGAACAAACCCAATAACCCATCCAACTCACATGAGAGCAAACTCACTAACAATATCCTTCCTGACACTATTACAACAACACGTGAATACTGAATAGAGAAGAAAATAAAATTGTTTTTCCTTTTTTTTCTTATATATGAAAAAAGAGGCGTTGTAATCAAGGGAGACGGATCTTTTTTTACCTTTTTTCTTCTCATTATTCCTTATTATTACTACTCTCTCTCTATATCTCTCTTCCAAACAACCTTCTCTCTTACCACGGCAGTTTCACGAATTACTCACATGCAACCAGTCCTCCTGTCATATTAGTGTGTGTGTCTATTGTCTTTCTGTTCTTGTTTGTGTCTGCATGTAAGTGAGTGAGTGTCTAAACTACATGAGAGAAGAAAACGCACTCCACCCTCCAATTTTCCCCCAAACTAATCAATTCGTGTTGTGTGTAGATAACGAAATCCGATGACGACTAGATGTTAAGTATTTTTTGATGAGATTTGAACTGGTGAATATGCAAACATTTGATTCGAAAAGAAAAAGGAATAAAAACTGACTAATAATTGGTTACCTTGAGAAGAGAGTGCCACAGTCACATCGGTGCTCCCTAGTGCCACAAGTTTTCGAATGAGCTTTCCAGTCAGATTGAACAGCGTAACGCTTAGAACACTTCTCACACTTCCATTTCTTCTCGCCATGTTTTCTCGAGTAGTGTTTCTTGATGCCAGTAAGGTCACCAAGTGCCCTAGAAGGGTCATGGTGAACGCATGTGGGTTCGGGGCATAAATACACTTTCTTCTTCACTTCTTTTATTGTCTTTTGCTTTAGCTTCCAAGGCAAATTGTGTCCTCTTCTGTGGAGCTGTAGGTTTTGCTCTCTTTGAAACCCTTTGTTGCATACCTCACATATGAACCTGTTTGTTGCCATTAGGGCCTTGGGAGATAGTGCTATCACCTCTGCATCTGGATCTGTAATGGAAAATGCCAAAATTATTTTTTATTAATTCAAACAATTAATGATTAGAAGACACATCATTTGAATTAAAATTGAAATGATTAAACATTGGTTTTTTTCTCTGCTAAAATTACATAAATTCAGATTGAAAATTCCCAAAATATTTAAAAAACATTCAATGGTTTGGTGAGAAGAATTTGGTTTTTAAGAAATGGGTTTTAATTAAAAGATTGATAATTGGGTAGTACGGTTTATGATTTTTTCGTTTAACACAGCAACAAATATTGGACGGGGATTAAGAGCTACTTGCTTGGAGTTCCAGGTTGATTTCTCCTTTTCTTTTGTTGAGGTCGCGCGGAGGACGGAGGAGTTGAAGAAGTGGTTGTTGAGGAATGTTGTTGTGGTTGCAACAACTGGTTTTGATTGTCTTCTCGTGCTCGAAAGAAAGGACTCGATGATGAGGCTGAAGCCATCTCTTCTTCTTCTTCTTCTTCTTCACTGGCAACCCTTTTCTGCTAGGAACTACTGCTTCTTTTCTTCCAAAAAGGCAAATCTAGATTTGAAAAATTCAATAAGAGTTATACACATAACCCACATAGATATTTCGACCTATTCTCTTCTTTTTTCAACTTTACCATATCATCTTAGAATGGAGACACCCCAAAATTTTATTCAAACAAGAAAAGAAAAAGAAATGCTTGGTTTTGTTGGGTTATTAACACCAGTTGAAGAGTAGTGAAGGAAGAGTTTGAAGAGAAACAAAACCCAGAAGGAACCAAGAGGAAAGATTTAAACTGAAACCCAGAAAGAACCAAGAGAAAAGTATAAAGGGGGACAGCTACCTTCCGCCGATGAAGAGAAGAAAACAAGCAATCTTTAGACCTATTTTGCTTCTCCTCTTCCTGAGTATACCCCTTAGCTTCTTTTTGTATTTAATAAATACAAAAATTAATCCACTCACTCCTTATAATATTTTCTCTGCAATCATTTATTGCCATGTATATAGACAACACCATATGTCCTCCATATATCACATACTACCCATTTTTTTCTTTTTCTTTTCTTTTTTAATTTGATAATTATTTTTTTTTGGTCTAAAATTTTGCCGTTGCTTACATATATGTGTGTAATTAAGTTGAAAGTGAAAAAGGAAATTGGTGAGCTTAATTTGGGTGTCACCGTTTTTGCAGCTAACGCAGCCTAAAGTGTCGTATGCGGCGTTGGTTGGGGCCATTTCTCCTTCTCTTTTTTGTATCTTGTTTGTAGCTTCAGGACAAGCTTGTCTTGCGTCATTGCCTCCTCCTTCTTTCCTCTTCCCCTTCTCGCTTATGTTTATACCTGTTTGCTTGCTAGGTCTTGTTTGGTGACACACTTTTTCTATTTCTTTTTTTTTTTTCAAAAAAGAATTATCTTTGTCTGATTTAAAATATAAAAAAAAGGGAAATGTATATAAGATATTAATTTAATTCAGATATTAAAACAAAATTCAGTACAATTTTGTGAATATGTTATATAAATAGCTAATTAATGAGTGTACCTTCTCCTGAATAATTGAGTTTAATCTCTTTTAATAAGGACTAAACACATTCTACAGTGGTTCTCCGAAGGGCAACCCAACTTTCTTTTGGTCAATTACAATTAAGCTCCTATCAATACATTTTAGCGAAAAGACAACCTCACAAATACACTTACGTAGAAGCTCCTGACACCCTGAAAAATACACCTAGAAAGGTTTTTATCTTTTTTATCAATTCGTAATTTTATTAATTAATAAATAAGACACCAAAGCAATAGAGGAAATTACACTCCATGTCATTTTTGTCATTATTATTTTACAAATGCAACCCAAGGGATTATATATTGTATTTTAGAAAAAATTTATTAACATTTTACAAATGACAAAATATATAACTTTATAATTGTTAGTTTCTCTCTCCTCACTCTATGTCACACTTTCTCTCTCTACGTTCTCTGTCTCTCTATCTCTCTCTCCCCCCTCTCACGCTTCTCCTCACACCTACTCTCTCTCGTCTAACCTCTCTCTCTCTCTTTCTCTTTTCCGACTCTCACTTCTCTTCCCCTTCCGCCTTTGTCAACAGTGTCGTCACCCTCCTATTTTCGTCCTCGCTCTTTCTCTCTCTCCTTCTTCCTCTTCCTTCCTCCCTCCTCTCTATCTGCCATCGCGATTTGAATTTGCGATTTAAATCGTCGTGAGAAGGTTCTAGAAGAAACACGAGTTTGAGGTAAGTGAGAGAGACGAAGAGAATTGTTATTTGTTTACTACATATAATCTTTAAGGATTATTAATTTTAAACTAATTTGGAAAATTATTTGATTTTGTAGGCACATCCCTAGCATGAAAAGTTCTTGAACAAGAAAATAAAGATGTATGAGGACATGAGCCTTGTTGTCGTCCCAGTTAAAAAGAAAGGAAAAGATATTGTCATCCCAATCCAAAAAAAAAAGAGGAAAAGATGGTGTTGTTGGCTCCTTTGCCAAGTCTTTCAATAATATTAAAATGGATGAGATTGTTGATATGAGTGAATGGCGATGATATGTTGGTGACAAAAGAAATATCTTCTTCCAGCATATCTTCTAAGTATTCATTTTGGATTGAAAAAATCTAAGCAAAGAATGGGTGTAGAAGAAATGCACATGACTTGTTTGGGTTGTACTCGTTGTGTACTCATTTTGTTCTTGATTTTGTACTCGCTTTATTCTCAGTTGGTTCTCATTTGTACTCATAATTTTGTTAGTGATATGTCCTAGCCCAATCATATGTACATTGTCATTTATATTGTTATTTAGAGGTTTTTCATTTTTGGCATATATTTTATCATGTTATTTTGTAATGCATTAACTTGATAAAAGTATCCATGAATAGCTGATTCTTTCTTATGTTATCAAGTGTGTGACTTGATAGTAAAACCTTAAGATAAAAGAACACTATTCTAAATTGTCCATGGACGTTCATTATCATGGAAATGATAATGAGTTAAGACTAGTATGCACTCTGAGAGATGATAATGTTTTACTGATCATGGGCATGAGATGTTACTCAGAACATAGATACATGTTGGGAACATGATATTGGATTGACCCACTATGAGAAATACTACATGGAATATATGTCATCAGTATTTCTTTTCGCAGTAGTGATATTTGAGTTATTCGACCTGAATTCACCATTGATTCCTACATGAGAATCTTTATGTTTTAATATAGTTTAACATCATCCGTAACAGGATGGTAATACAAGCTATAATTGGACATATAGTAAATCATATAGAGGAATGTGAGTGACAGTGAAGGAATTTATCCTATTCTTATTTGAGTGAGATATCTCTTGGCCATTTGACAAGTAGGACTGATGAAATGCATGGTCGTACTCGAATGAAATTGATAGAGGTTATCAATATCATTTGTTTTGGTCAGTCTACTTGAGTATCAAGAAATATTTCATTAAACTATATAAAGATGACATGATCCATGCTTTATACTTAATTGAGATATCTTGTGACAAAATGATTAAATATCGAACTGTGCATTAGGTTTTGTCAAGTCATTGAATTCGCTCATGTTGGGTAGTTATAATAACTTGCTAGAGTCCACTTATGATTTGTGGGTCTAAATGGTTATTTGGGTCTAGTGCTAATATTGAGAGAACCTACAGGATCACACACTCACTAATTGTGTTATATATTTTATGATGTGTCTTACTATTATTTTATAATGAAATAATTTGTTTTATATTAGTTTTAAAACAAATTAAAATTCATTTGATATAGTCAAAATAGTTTGTTTGATTTAGTCAACAAAAGAAAGAGTTTCTTTGACTTAGTCAACTAAGAAGGAATTTTGACTTAGTCAAAAAAAGAAATAAGCAATTAGGATTTATTTATGAAATAAATAATTTGGCCAAATTTATATTTTATTTATGAAATAAAATATGGCCGGATTTTTATCTATTGAAGAATGAATATTGAGGTAGTTTATCCTTCTTGAACTAGGGTAACCGAATTCTATTGAGACTAGAATCAAATCTCCTAGTAAGATTAGGACTAGGGTTTATTATGGTCTATAAGCAGGCTTATACAAAACCCTAGCCGCCTCCTTTTTATCATCTAATTTCTGTCCTCTTCACTTAAACAAAGAGAGAAAAATAGCAAGGTTTTATTTTTGAGAGTGTCCTCAAAATTTAGTGCTAGCACACTTCAGCAGTTCGTGCGTGTGGATACCAGTAGTGGACGTTCGCATCCTGCAGTATCTATAACTCTAATCCAACAACATCTTCGCTTTCTTATTTCACCAAAACGAGGTAAACACATGTTACCTAGTCGGATTTATCAAATTGCTTGGATCCTTGGTGGAGTTCGTGGCAAAAATTTTATTTTTCGCTGCGTGTATGGTGTCACGGATTCCAACAAATTTTACCTAGTATTAAAGGAAAAATTAAAATATTTATACTCACTTTGTTCTCATTTGTACTCATAATTTCACCGAGTAATAGAGAAAAAATTAAAATATTTATGCTCGCTTTGTTCTCAACTTGTTATCATTTGTACTCATAATTTTACCGGCAAATAAAGAAAAAATTAAAATGTATTGTGCTCTCGTTGTTCTCATTTTGTACTCATAATATTGTTATGACTTGCACTAATTTTTGTTGGTGTTTGTTCTCATCTTGTTGTACTAGTGGGTTTGTACTTTGTTGTTCTTGGTTTGTACTTATTTTTAATTGGTCAAAGTGTGTGATCAATGCACGGTCAATTTTCTGACGTGTGGTGAACACGAGGTGAAATTGAGGTATTTTTTGATTATTTATTTTGTGTTTCCATTTTTAGTAAGTTTTTGACATGTTGTTGTATTTTTTTGCCTCTTTTTTGCTGCATATTTGTGTGCTTGTCCCAATGCAATGGCCTAACAAAATAAGGAAAAACTTCACGCGTCAAAATATTTTCGCACACTTAAGGCTTCTGCACATAGTGACCTAGCAAGTAAACGTTATTTTTGTCTAAGTTCAAGATAGTTTACAAACTATTTTCTTTTAATACATTTTTATAGACTAAATCTAAACCCTAAGCCTTACTAATTTTATTATAAAAAAAAAAAGTCTTGAGGAAAGAACAAACTCTATGTTGGATTTCCAAGTGAGAGTGGAAATAGGAGGAATTCTACATTGTTGAATTGTGAGAAAACTCTATGTTGGATTTCCAAGTGAGAGTGATGCTATTTTCAATGAAACAGTGGCTGCTAGGTGCAATACAATGCACGCAGAAGGAAGATTAACATGCGTACTACTCTGATGAAATCTTGGACTACGCTCGTAGTAACGATGGTATGCACGTAGCACTGGTTGACGTCTGTAATTTTAGCTTTTTTGCAATTCTCTCACAATGGCTACATTTGTGAGAGTGACTATCAATAGAAGTCCCTAGTCCAGAGGTAAACAGGGACATTTTCAAGAGAGTAAAAAACCCTTGCAAGTTTATTTCTTGACGTTCTCTCTCCTAATGTTCTTGAGGTTTCACATACCAACTAAGTTATTAATTTTCTATTTGGTATTGAGTTGGTGGGAGAATATCTTTTTCAACTTGGAAATCCACTTGTAATCAATCTTGGTGTTAAGCTTGAGGGTAGAATAGGTTTCCTTGTTTGATTCCTTGAAAAAAGAAGTGTGGTGTTGGTTTTCTTGTTTGGGACAGTTAAAAACAAGGTATAAAAGGTTGCTTGTGAACTTGTAAAACAAGAGAAATAATAGTTTTCCTCCACCTAGAAGTGAGGAAGTGATTAGTGGATTGAAAATTTTCTAGTGAGCTAGAGGAGAGGACGTAGGTTAAGGAGGATCGAGCCACTATACATCGGGGTTTTGTTTCTCTATCCCTTACTCTCTTTACTTTCAGTTTGTGTGATTGCATTTTTGATTGAGCTACTGTACAAAATATTGAAAAAGGTTACCAGAGGTTTTAATCTTTAGCAAGAAATCCAATTCACCCTCATCTTTGATTTCCACATTCGGATTACAATTGGTATTAGAGTTGAGTGCTCAATATTTAATGTTTAATCACCTTAAGTGTAAGATCCAAAATGACATCTTTGGGAGACATGTTTAAACATAAAACTTGTGAGGAAGACTGTGAAAGCCTTACCAAAGTCCTGGGCTTCAAAGAAAGATGCAATCTTGGAAGCAAATGATCTCAACACATTACCTTTTGAAGAATTGTTTGGATCACTTCTTACACATGAACTGGGTTTATTTCAGAAGAGGAGGAAGAAAAGGAAGAAGAAGAAGAAGAGGAGGAAGAAGAAGAAGAAGAAGAAGAAGAAGAAGAAAAAGAAGAAGAAGAAGAAACAACTGAAGATGATGAGAATGTGCCAACAGACGCTAAAGTTGAAGGTGGAGCAAGTTCTAACAGACTTAGGAGGAAACTATGCAAAGAATTTCAAGAGTTTAAAGCTGCTACCACTCCAAATTTTGAAATTCTCACTTCAAATTTTGAAGTTGTAACAAATATGTTACAAGAGAATTTCAGAATGCTAGAGATCTTGAGATGAGAAATTCAGAGTTTGAGGCATCAACCAGCTCCTTTAAGTCCTCAAGTAGCAGCAACAATACCTACTAGTCCTCCTCAATGTCTAGATGATCTTACGGGTGGTGTTCATGGAATAAACACACCATTTAATATAGAAATTGAGGCACCAATTGTTGGTGAGCCAGTTGATTTGAATACAGAACTGGATATTGAAACATAATAAACTGACATTGAGCATGTTGAGGAAATAAATGAAGTGGCCTAAATGGTTGTAAAAGAAGAGATAGTTAAGGAACATGGAGAAGAAACTGAGATCCCTTTTTGTTGAGCAAGAAAAGTAGAGAACTGATCTTCCAGATACAGTGCAAAAAAGAGCAGAAATCAGAAGAGAGTAAAATTGAAGCTTCTTCATCCTCTTTACTAATAATGAAAGCTTATGCAAGATGTCGTAGCACACCTAAGGCTCTGACATTGAGGAAGGCAAAAACTCTTGCAAAAATTACATCATCATCCGTAAAACTATAGCTTAATGACATCTATATACATCATTCCCACCATACATGAAGTTGCTATCAATACATTTGATCCAAAAAACTACTTGGCTAATACATCTACTTTCTTGAAGAGAAAAAAATTTGCCAACCTTTGTACTAACCTTTTGGACAATTGGAGCACAACTTCTAGTGTGGGACTTTCAGTTGCCTATATACTTGATTTTATTTCCCAACATATAATTGATTGGAAATCTCTCAACTTTAAAACCCAGTACCTCAGTAACCTTTGTCATGACCCGGCATAAGCATGCAATTGTCCTTAAACAACCTTCAACAACTAATGGCTTCCAACCACAAAGCCCAAAAGTTCGAGCTTGCGCTACTTAAGTAGTCAGATCTTTATATTTATGAATTTTTCCATCCATATACGCTTATATGATATAGGATAGACATTTTTTGCACACTAGGTTGCTTGACTTGCTAGCTTAAGCTCTCTATTATGGTGGGATGTTACCATTCCCACCCCTTTAGGTTAGCGACATCCTTGTCGCCAAGTCTTCCAATCATGATACCCATATTCTCTCTAGTGTTTTATCAGTGTAGAATTCGCCTTTACTCAACTTGTTGTTATGAGATTCGCCTAAACTTAGGGCCTTTGTCTCAACTCGTGAGGTTTGCCCAACCACCATTCAAGTTCGCACACAGAATGGCTTTGATACCATAATTGTGATGACCTAACATAAGTACGCAACTATCCTTAAGCAACATCCAACAACTAAGATCTTCCAACCACTAAGCCCAAAATTTCAAGCTTGGGTTACTTGAGTAGTTAGGTCCTTATACTTATAAACATTTCTAGGGATAGACAGTTGTTGCACAACAGGTTGCTTAACCTGCTAGCTTCAGCTATCTGTTATGGTGGGATGTTACAACCTTTACCATAACCCCATGCTCTATGCTAGTACCAATTAGTGAACGATTAGTTGTCATCCCTAAGTATTCATAAGTTAACATGCCCTTCTCTCCTACACATATGAGTAAACTAGATGATAGAGCTAAATAATTTAAGGTGACAACTTTTAGAATAGCATGACAATGACTTTTTTTATCTAAATAAGAATGTTTAACAAGTGGAGGGAAACATGTAGATGGGATGTCAATCCTTTATTGGTCTTGAAGGTCAAAGGCATGTAGCCATTGTGGTAGAGCTTAAGGCTTCTTCAAATACGTGTGACATATTGTGTTAAAGTTCCACTGAAGGGTATGCGCATAACATCGATGATGTTTACGAGATATTTAGTGTCCACACTTCTTAATGGAAATGTTGAAGGCTCTGTCAATAAGGCCTACCCCTTTGGTGGTGATGGTAAGGTGTGGGTGCAAATGAAGGGTCAGCCATTGCCCTTTGGTGTTGTAGTTTTTCACCTTTCCTTTTCTTATTTTAAATGTACAAATCCCTATAATTAGTGAATGAAATATTTTTTTGTTATTTCAATATTGTTTCAAACTTTTAGTCGTCAAATAACCTCATTTATTAGTATGATTATCCAATAGTTGTTCATTCTAGGGCATAGGTGTTGGACCATGGTGATCAACATTAAGATGCTTCTATGTTTTAATGACGAGCAAAATGTAAAAAATTTAAAATAGCCATGTTACACACACAAGACTTTGAGTTAAGCTTGTAACAAGGCTCAGTGTTGCAACCGAAGCTACTGGATTGGTCTTGATCAAGATTTATGTACGCAAAGGTCGAGTTATGTATGCAAGAGGCTTGTTACATACACAAGGGAAAGGTTTACGTATGAAAAGAATAAAGGCTTCAGCCGTTGGAGAAGATTTTTGAAATGATTAGATGCAACGATCGAATTTAAAGTATTACGTCCGCAACACATAGAGTTACATACATAACACAAGATTTACATACGTAAGTTTTTCTATTACGTACGTAATGAATGAAGACTTCAACTGTTGGAGAATATTTTGAAATGACTAGATGCAATGGTCAGATTTTAGAGCATTACGTGTGCAACACATTGATTGATATCATATATATGTTAAGAATGATGAAGAAACATAAGTTATCCTCAAGGAACAAGGTTGAGTTTCCCTCTTCTACAGACTATATGCCAAAGACTCGATCAACTGCTAAGGCATCCATTATTTTGTAGAAAACCAACATTCTAGAAGAGGGGTGAATGTCTAACCCATTCTTTATCTTATTCCTTATCTCTAAAAAAATAGGGTAGAGAGTGGATTTCATTAGCTAGAAATAGATAGTCCAAGCGACTCCATATTTGTATGTCATTAATGAAATTCATATACTTTATTTTCTCTTTCTTCACTCTCTTAAGTATTCATTTATTTCCTCCAATTAACGTTGATCTTGTCCAATTTTGTTTGCCAATATTTTATTTTAGATAGTTGAGTTAAAGAGTAACATTTGAGTCAAACAAATTTTTCACTTTTTATAATTAAAAATTATTGGTTATACTCTTTATTTATACATTTTCTGTAAAGAGCACCATTGGAGATGCTCTTACCACACACACAACACTATTTATCAAATCTTTTACATATTGTTTGGTTTTACATTAATTTTTTTGTAGTTAAAGTGAAAATCTTAGGAAGCATCTCGAACAAGACATTTAAAGAAAACTTAAAAACAAAACACATTATTTATCGTCCCCCTTCCAATGTGTATCTTCCACTACATACCAACTCCCTTGAACATGTCATTCATCAAATTTTCAATCTTCTCTTGTTTTTTCTTACTCATTGAGCTTAAGTATTCACAAATTTCAAGCAAATATCATCTTTCGTAACAACCTATAAGCAAAAGATTTATAATCTCTATATGCTTAGTTTTACCAAGTATTGTGTGGTTTTTATTAAGAATTATGGAAATTGTATCCAAAAGTTGATTTTTAATCCATAAAACTTAAGAATAAGATCTTCTTGTAGTAACATATTCGACTTCAGTTGTATAAGTTACAACACTTAAGTTTTTCTTTATTGCCCATTGGTGTGTTCATAGGCTTACACCTAAAGACTAAGGCAAGTGTACCTATCGTCTATAGCAAGTGGACCCTTAAGTACCGAGTGTCGTATCCCACAGAGACTACGATTATTAGGTACTCACTCTTCCTCTATTATCTAGCCGACAAAATAAATGATTTTGAATCTATAAAATAAATAAACTAAACAAATGCAAACTCAAATTAAACGATAGAATGAATGATGGGAAGATGGCACCTAGACGCTGAATCCCCCTAGACCGAATTAAGTGATAAGGACTTGTTATTCAAACAATCATTCAGGCAATTGGACCATGGAAATTCCTAAGGTATATTAACTTCTCTATCGAGTTAGCTAATACCTAACGACTAGGTTGATTAACTGGAATCTCTTCCTAATTAAAACCCCTATCGTTGCTTTAACACTATGCTCTATGAATTTGACTATTAGGTTTGATCCTAATCCGGAGGATTTATGTCGACCTATCTCTAGGTTTGCATGAAACTCCTCTCAATTATGAACGCTCTATCATACACAGAATCTCTTGATTGCACATGCATGAAACAATATTGGAATAGAAAGGCTAGCAACAATCAATTCAACAATACACATTATAAATCGTAATTGAGTCGCAATCCATAAATCAATTGAATGAATAACACAATCCAACATCACATAATCTGCCTAGGGTTCATCACATCTAGGTACACAATATAATTAGTTCATAGCAATAGAGAGATATACAACAAGATCAAAGAGAAATCTAGAGAGAGAAGGAAAACCCATGATTGAATCCTCCATTTCCTTACGACATCCCTTCGTTCTTGATGCCCAATGATGTTATCCTTTGTTCCCACATTCTCTGGCCTCTAAAGATGTATATTTTTGTCTCCCAGTCGGCTCCCCAAATTTGATTGTTGAAACCCACTTAAATAGGCGAATTGAGGCATTTGAAGTAAGACACGGGCACCACCGCAGCTCCCGTCCATGTGATGCAATTAAACTCAAATCCGCAACTTGTACACAAGACACAGACATGGTTTTTGTCCATGTCCAAGGTCGCTTTGTCCATGTGCTACATTTTTCTTTGGCTGCCAACTACACGGACATGGGATTGTGTACGTATCCAAAGCCCCTCTGATCGTGTCCACTCATTTATGTCTGTGTCCGTCAGCTTCTTCATTCCAGTAGGTCACACGGCCTCTTTCACGGCCGTGCTTGTTTATTTATGTTCGTGGATGCTCAGTTGTGTCACGGATTTTTTTCCTCAAGTCTCCCACGGGCGTTTTCCATGTATCCTAGGTCGTGTCTCACTCCCAATGCCTCAAATGTCATCATTCAAGCCCCATTTCGACTTGTTTTCATTCGATTCATCAAGACATCATCAATTAACCTGAAAAATAGAATATAAAGCGTAGAAGTACCAAAACTAATGACAAATGCTCAATTCATGTTCAAAACAATATGAATTAATGCACATAAATACGTATAAATATGTGTTCATCAAACTACCTCACACTTAAGCTTTTGCTTGTCCTCAAGCAAAGAAAGAATCAAAACAAGGAAAAAACATCTCAATCAAATTTAATCTACCGCGGCATGGAACTTCACATTAGATGTCAACAAAAATAAACTGAGTAGCAGAGAATTTAAGAGATGCATATATCACTAGTCAATCCAAATCGAAGTCCCAAACCACACACAAGTTAGAGCTCAAAGCCAAAGTAGCCGATTTGACTCGATCACCCATTCAAGTCTTTGATTCAATTAAACATAAAACATTTAAGCATAAAAAATTTACGGGCAAATTCAATAATAAACATACATTAGTTGCATATTTTCAATATTTTGGCTTGTATTGCTATAAACGCAGTCAGTAAATATCGAGCAAGACCTTAGTGCTTTATTTGTGCAATTGAAGTTTCCACCACAAATGATAGTCTGTTTGACGCGAAAACTGCTCATTTGTGATGAGTGTTCCCGGTTACTAATACAACCATTCATGGCAGTGCTTTGCGTACTCATGTCTAAGACAGCGGAGTAGGGATTGAACTCCATCTATTTGTCCCAGTTTAGATTCAAGCAAACTAATAAACTTTAAATTTCATTCAAAATATTCAATATCGTGCCCGCATATAGTCAACCATTTCATTCATTAAATAATGAGTTAAACGAGTGACAAAACCATAGCAACCAATTTGGCTACAAGCTCGAAAGTAATACAGATCTAGAACATGCAACTCAAATCTTCTAGTATCACATGCATATAAAAAAATTCTCAACTAGTCAATCTATTCACATCAACAAATAACATGCATCCCGCAGCCACAATATCAAGAACTCGATCAAAAATTTTAAAAATTCACTCTAATTTACCCTTGCAAAACACAAAAATAATTAAAACAAAAAAAAAACATACTAACGTAAAAGAAAATACGAAAATGAAAACAAACTAAAAGAAACGAAATAAAAACCAAATTCAACTAAACCAAATTTGGATTGCCTCCCAAGAAGCGCTTGTTTAACGTCATTATCTAGACATTAATGCATGACCAATCATGACGGCTTGTAGACATTGTCCGAAGTGATCGCACCAATTCCTTGCTTTGGCCCATTACATTTGGTCACCTCCTTGGTCTTAATGAGCCAGATAAAATGACACGTCCCAGTGGATTTCGCTTGTGGGGGCGGCTCATGTTCCTCTTTTTTCTCCTTACGTCGCCGAGTCTTGTGCCTCTTCTTCTTCACTCTAGGCACTGCTTCATTGACTTTCGGTGCATCAGATGATTCTTCCTTGTTAGTTACCTGCACCACACCATAACAAAAAACTCCTGTAATAGAATGTGAGCCAGAATGGTGTTGAACCTTAGAGTCCTTAATTTGCACACATTCATCTTTGACTCTAAATGTTAACACCCGATCATAAATATCCACAATGGACCTAAAAGTGGCTAAAAATGGTCGATCTAGGATCAATGGTGTTTCCACATTACACATCATATCAAGAATCATAAAATCAACAGGAATCGTCAAATCTCCTACCTTAACCAAAACATTCTCTACAATACCCCTAGGATGTACAACAGATTTATCAGCTAAATGCACTGGCACCCTAGATGGTCTGTGTTCTCCTAAGTCTAATTTTTCAAATAATTCAAAAGACATCACATTCACACTAGCTCCTAAACCAGCTAATGCATTTTCAATATGTAAACTGCCAATATAGAGAGGGACAAAGAAACTCCCTGGGTCCTTTGATTTTGTAGGCAGCTCAAGTGACGTCTGAGGTAACTCAACATTCTCTTCTTTCTCAGTTTTGACCAAAGGTTCTTGCTACTCTGTTTCAGTGGTTGGCTTCTCACTGGCACAAGTGGCCACTTTGACTTGCTCCCTTCTAAGTAATGCTGCAGGATATAGAATCTGAGGCTTGTTTTCTCTAAGCACCCTTCTTGGCTCAATTTCTTCTACTTTATTCGCCTCAACATTTCTCCTTGGAGCCTGTTTTTATTCTCTGCATCCATCCCCTCCACTCACAAAAGTAGCATTCACGTGCTCCCTTGGGTTTTTTTCAGTGTTGCTTAGTAGGGAGCCCATTGGTCTTTTAGATAGTAGCTTAGCTATATGACCAACTTGATTTTCCACATTGTGGATAGATGAATCCAAATTCTGAATTAAATCCCCTTGGTTCATTAATATAGTCTCTATTTGGATGAACCGCTTTTCTGAGGTCTCAATATATTTGCTCATTAGGTCCTCAAAGTTGGACTTCACTGGTTGTTGTGGCTGCTGAAAACTAGGTGGGTGAGTCTGTCTCTGCTGATTCAAACCTCCCCATGAAAAATTCGGGTAATTTCTCCACCTTAGATTGTAAGAGTTGCTGTAGGAATTGTTCTGCAAATACGGAGCATTACTCACATAGCTCACCTCTTCCATGCCATCCTGAGTCCCTTGACCATCAACATAGGCCGCTTTATGTGCTCCAGAGAACCCATCCATTTTCTTGCTCAAAGCCTCAATTTGAATGGCCAATGTTGTCACTGCATCCACACCAAACACCCCTGCTGGTTTAGCTGGCTTAGAACGTGCTGAGTGCCAATGGTAATTGTTCATAGCCATTTCTTCAATCAACTCCTGTGCAGCCTCTGGTGTCTTGTTGTTTAGGGTACCTC
>CAODLS010639079.1:0-28143 GCA_948243855.1 Flueggea neowawraea | reverse complement strand
CTTGGTGAAAGGTAAATCTTCTAACCTTAATTATATATGTTGATATGCATGGGTCCTTGGGGGAATTCAAGGCATTAAATTTTTGTTATATCCGTTGCCATGTATGTATATGAATGTCATATTTTAGCCGCGAATTCCAACTACGTTTTGTGGTAGGAAGTTGAGGTTCTGATTTGGGATTTATTTTGGAGACTTAGGTTGATCTTAGCTTTGATATGATCTATCTCAAAATTCAAGGACAAATTTCTTTTGAGGAGGATGTAAGTAACATCTCGCACATTTTGCTTGTGTTCAAGCGTGGTTAAGTTTTGGTTTTGATCTCGATTTCAACATTAATCCAACAAAGTTTCCACTCAAAATTCAGACTCCAACTAAAAACCATTCAAGAACAACCCAAATCTCTAAAACACAAGTTCAATCTATACATTTCTAACCTCATTCAAGTATAATCCATCAATATCTATCTCATATTTCAACAATTTCATGCTCAAAACCAAAACTCTAACTAAACCAACACCAAACACCATATTCTTGCTTAAAAGAGCAAAACCCACATCATAAATCATGAGACGAAGGCAAGAAATGAGAGAAAAGAGCATTCTTATCTCCCAAATTCAAATAAAAATGATGGAGAGGAATTGATAAACGGTCATTGACACATATTTATGTGAGTGAATGAATATTGTTTTAAATATAAATCAAGTGTTTATCATGAGTTATGGTGCTTTTATGCTTTATGTTTTATTTTTTCGGGTTAATTGATGGTGTCTTGATGAATTGGATGAAAGCGAGTTGAAGCAGAGCTTGAATGATAATATTTTATGCTTTTGGACGGAGACACAGTCACCAAATAACAAGACACGGCTGTGGGACATCGATTGGAGGCTTCAATGCGTGTTGCTTGACATTTTGAAGGCCACAGACGTGGCCGTGTCCTAGCCTAGAGCCTTAATCAATCAAGACACATACAAATATGTGAAGACATGGGCAGATGCATGTAAGACACGGACACAAACCCGTGTACGTGTCATTGGCTGCGGGTTTAATGAAGGCCACTGTCATGGCCGTGGCCGTGTCTCGCCAGGTTTGGATGTCTCTGTCTTTTTAAGCGTGGAATGAAAAACTAAAATGGGGAGCCGACTTTAGACACCAAAATAACACAGGTTTGAGAGGAAAAACGTCAGGTATTCATATAGGAACATCGTTGGAGCGAATTAACACCAAGATCAAAGTAATCAAGCGGAAGATTGAAGATTTCTATCATAGGTTTTCTTTCTCTCTAGATCGTCTTTATATCTTGTTGTTTATTTGTCTACGATTATGAACTAATTATATTGTGCATCTAGATATGATGAACCCTAGGACGAATTGGTGAATTGGGTTTTGTTATTTTGTTGCTTTGACTCATGAATTGAGACTCATCTATGATACATATATTGTTGTTATTGAATTGATTTCACTGGTGTTTGAATTCGATAATTGATTGCATACGTTGGAATCGAAAGATTTATCATGTGTTTAGAATCGCTCATAGGTGAGAGGAGTTGCACGCAAACCTAGAGATCGGTCGACATAAATATTCTAGATTAAGGTCAAACTTAATATTGGAATTCATAAGTCAGTATTAATGCAATGTGGGGGTTTTAACTAGGAAGAGATTATGGTTAATCAAATTGACATTAGATGTTAGCTAACTCGAGAGAGAGGTTAACATATGTTAGGAATTCCTACGGTCCAATTGCATGAACAAGTGACTTAATAACGAGGTCAGATTTCGCATAGGTATTCCTAACGGGATTCAACATCTGGATGCTACTTTCATTTTTATTGCTCAGTTCTTTATTTTCCTCATGCTGCTTTGTTGTGTTTTGGTGTTTCTATATTTCCTTTTTGCATTTAAATATAAATCCATTTCATTTATCGGTTAGATAATAGGATAAGAGTGAGTAGTTAATACTCACAGTTTTTGTGGGATACGATACTCGGTACTCTTAGATCCACTAGCTATAGACGATAGGTACACTTGCCTTAGTCTTTAGGTGTAAGCCTAGGACAACACCAAGTTTTTGGCGCCGTTGCCGGGGACTAGAATATTAGGAAAACTTGTACTTTATTAATCTAGCCATTTTTTATTGCCTTTTATTTTGTTTTTGTTTATATTTTGTTGTTTAATTTCTATTTCCGCACTTCATTGTTTCTTTTCGTGTTTTCTTTTGTTTTTCTGTATACTCATGTTTTTGTGTTTTTATTTTCTTCAGGTTTGTGTTAGTATATGACCCGAGAAAATTCTTCTGGGTTAATTGAGGCAGACCCTGAAATTAAACGAATAGCATTGCAGAACCTTAAAAACAGAATCCGACAAAGGGCAGAGGAGATAGACAGAGAAAGTGAAGCAATGGAGGTAATGATCAGGCTCCGAGAGAACAACCTTCTGGCAGGGTTGTTCAGGTAAATCTGTCATTTCAGTTGATGACTATGTCAGACTACGCTAGACCAAATTTGATGGGCACTGAGTCTAGCATCGTGAGATCGGCTGTTGCAGCTAATAATTTCAAGATTAAGCCGAACATCATTCAAATGATTCAACAGTTAGTTCAATTTGATGGGTTACAAGATGAGGACTCCACTACTCACTTGGAAAATTTCCTTGAAATTTGTGACACATTTAAGATCAATGGGGCCACAAGCGATGCAATATGGTTGAAATTTTTCCCATTTTCACTGAGAGGTCGGACTAAATATTTGTTGAACTCTTTACCTAGAGGGTCTGTTACTACTTGGGATCAGATGGCAGGGAAGTTTTTGTTGAAGTGTTTCCCACCCACCAAGATTGCTAAGCTTAGGAATGACATCTCTTCCTATACACAGATTGAGTCACAGTCTCTCTATGATACATGGGAGATGTTTAAGGAATTTTTGAGGAGATGTCCATATCATGGGTTACCGACATAGTTGTAGGTTCAGACATTTTACAATGGTTTGAATCATGGCATTAGGCAGATGAATGATGCTGCAACAGGAGGTGCCCTGAATAACAAGACATTGGAAGCTACTCAGGAGTTGATCGAGGAGATGGTTATGAATAACTATCAGTGGCACACAAGACGTTCCAAATCAGCAAAGCCAACAGGGGTGTATGGTGTGGATGTCATTACAACATTGGTCATTCATGTTGAGGCTCTGAGAAAGAAGATGGATGGATTTTCTGTAGCACAGCAGACAGCTTATGTTGATAATTAAGGGACTCATGATTGCAAGGAAAATGTGAACTATATCGGTCATGGGAGCAATCCTCAGAATAATCCCTATAGTAACAGCTACAACCTAGGGTGGAGGAATCACCCGAATGTTTCGTGGGGAGGTCAAAATCAGTCGACAAAAATCCTCCAACGGGATTCCAGTAGCAACAAGCTCCATAAAAGAATCCTGGTCTTGAGGAGCTAATGACCAAATATGTGGAGACCTCAGAGAAGCGGTTCACCCACATCGAGAATACATTAATGAACCAAGGGTCTTCAATTCAAAATTTGGATGCATCTCTCCACAATGTGGAACGTCAAGTGGGTCAGATAGCCAAGCTGCTATTTGAAAGGCAACCAGCTCCTTAACAGAAAACTCTGAAATAAATCCTAGGGATCACGTGAATGCTAGGTGGAAAAGCATAATACTGAGCAGAAAATAGTGCTTTGTGAGTAAAAGTCTCTGATCTCATATCCTGCAGTACTTTTCAAGAGGGAGCAAGTGAGTACAACCACTTGTGTTAGTGAGCAGTCGGCCATTAAAACAGTGGAGCAACAACAACCACAAGTTGAGGTCAATAAGGAAGAAGAAGGGCTTGAGCGAAATCAACCATCACCTGAGCTACCGACGAAACTAAAGGACCCAGGGAGTTTCTTTATCCTTTTTACTATTGGTAGTTTAGACTTGTTGATGCATTAGCTGACTTAGGTGCTACTATGAATGTGATGTCTTATGCTTTCTTTGAGAAATTGGACTTAGGAGAACTCACACTGTCAATGGTGCCAGTGCAATTAGGTGATAGATTTGTTGTGCATCCTAGAGGCATTGTAGAGAACATATTGGTTTGGATTGATAGTTTGGTGTTTCCTGTGGATTTTGTGATTCTTGATATGCAGTTTAATTTGGACACACCATTGATTCTAGGAAGACCATTCTTGGCCACTTCTAGGTCCATTATTAATGTGTATGATCAAGTGTTAAATCTTAGAGTCGAGGGCAAGTGTGTTGATATTAAGGACTCTAAGGTTAAACACCATTTTGACTCACGTTCTCTGGTGGAAAAATGTGTTTTGTTTAGTGTGGTACAGGTGCCCATCAAGGAAGATCCAAGTGATGCACCTAAGGTCAATAAAACGGTGCCAAAAGTGAAGAAGAAAAGGCCGAAAACTTGGAGTGACACAACCAAGGAAAGGACAATTGAGCCACCAAAGTCAAAAGCCAAATGTGTAGCGGTATGCCACTTTATGTGGCGAGTGAAGAGGAATGTGGCTCCATGTGATAAGTAGAAATGTGATGTGAGGGAGAGTGCGTCTCACCTAACACGAGAACCCCCATGAAGGAAAAAAACCACTAACGTCTAGGTCAAGAAGTTAAAGAAGTGCTTCTTGGGAGACAACCCAAGTTTGATTTTATTTGCAAGTTTTTCATTTTATCTTTCATCATTTTGTTTTCAATTTTACTTTTTGTGTTTTTGTTAGTTTGAGTGTGTTGTTTTGTTTGATATTTTTGTCTAGTTTTGTAGGACTCTCACAGTTTCAGGCGACGATCACGCCAAGACTCATCTCAATGGACCTATTTTCAAGGAAGTCCCAGAACTCTCTACTATATTCCTCTTCTCACTTGTGCTATTTATGTTTAATTTTATCCATTGAGGACAATGCAACATTTAAGTGTGGGGTAAAGGGCATAGAAATTTTAAATTTTGATCGAGTTCTTAATATTGTGGTTATGGGATGCATGTTATGTGTTTGTGCAAATGAGTTGAATAGTTGAGAATTTTTAATCTGCCTTTGTTACTCTGAGATTTGAATTGTTTATTCTGGATTTAACATGAGTTTGGAGCTTGTGATCAAAATTTTTGCTTTGACTTGTTCATCTCATTTGGTCTATTTATTAGATTGTTAAGTAATAACATGAATAGTATGGGCATGTAGGTTTTCATGAAATAAAATGAAGGTATAAAAAGGGTTACTCATAATTTTCTTGAACCTAAACCAAGATAAGTACATGGGGCTCAAAATCTACTCCGATGTCTTTGGATATGAGTATGCAAAGCACTACCATAAGGGATTTTCTAAGTAACCGGAAGTACTCATCACAAACAAGCGGTTTTTGCGTAAAACAGAATTCTCTTGATGGTGGAAACTTGAAAAGTGTAAAATAAAAAGCACAAAGTTCGAATCCTTAATTTACTGACCGTGTTTGTAGCAAGTTATTGAGTTGGTGGAATCTATGAAAATGTTTAACGCTTAATATGAATGTGAATCATATTTCCCTATGTTGTTCAATATTTTACTTGACAATCTAATCAATTAGTTGAATGGGTGATCAATTCAAATCGATTGTTTTGGCCATTTGAGCTCTAACTTATGTTTGATTTGGGATATCAATTTGAGTTGATGAGTGCCTTATGCATATTTTAGATTCTCCACTCTTCAGTTTATTTTCGTTAATGCATAATGTGAAGTCCTATGCCACTGTTGACGCAATTTCATTGAAGTGTTTTGCCCTTGTTTTAATCCTTTTTGTGATTGAGGACAAGTAAAAGTTCAAGTGTAGGGTAGTTTGATAAACGATCATTTACACATATTTATATGAGTGAATGCATATTGTTTTAAATATAAATCAAGCGTTTATCATTAGTTTTGGTGTTTTTATCCTTTAAGTTGTGTTTTTCAGGTTAATTGATAGTGTCTTGATGAATTGGATGAAAGCGAGTCGAAACAGAGCTTGAACAATAATATTTGAGGCTTTTGGGAGGAGACACAGTCACCAAATAACAAGACACGGCCGTGGGATGTCGATTGGAGGCTTTAACTCTCGTTGCTTGACGTTTTGAAGGCCACAACTGTGTTGTGGCCGTGTCCTAGCATGGATCCTTAATCAATCAAGACACAGATAAATATGCAAAGACACGGGCAGATGCATGTAAGACACAGACACAAACCTGTGTCATCATTGGCCCCGGTTTAATGAAGGTCATGGTCGTGGCCATGTCTTGCTAGTTTGGATGTCTCGGTCTTTTTAAACGTGGAACGAAAACTTAGAAGGGGGAGCCGACTTTAGACACCAAAATAACATAGGTTTGATAGGAAGAACGTTGGGTATTTATGTGGGAACATCGTTGGAGCGAATTAACACCAAGATCGAAGTAATCAAGTGGAAGATTGAAGATTTCTATCGTGGGTTTTCTTTCCCTCCCTAGATTGTCTTTATATCTTATTTTTTCTTTCTCTACGATTATGAACTAATTATATTGTGCATCTAAATGTGATGAACCCTAGGACGAATTGGTGAATTGGGTTTTGTTATTTTGTTGCTTTGATTCATAAATTGACACTCATCTATGATGTATATATTGTTGTTATTGAATTGATTTCATCGGTGTTTTGATTCGATAATTGATTGCATACGTAGGAATCAAGATATTTATCATGTGTTTAGAATCGCTCATATATGAGAGGAATTGCACGCAAACCTAGAGATATGTTGACGTAAATCTTCCGGATTAAGATCAAACTTAATATGGGAATTCATAAATCAGTATTGTTAGAATTGTGCCATAGTCAAATCATTGATGTACATTGTCATTCAACTATTTAATAAAGAGGCATTTCAATTCTATGAAATATAATATGTTTTATGAAGATAAAAATCCATGATTAGTTTATTCTTCTTTATGTCATCAAGTGCGTGACTTGATGGTAAAACCATAAGGATAAAAGGAATTATATTCTAAAAGTCCCTAATCGATCATTATCATGGGAATGATAATGAATTAAAATTAGTATGTTACTAAGTAGATAATCATGTTTTACTGATTATGGATAGGAGATATCAACTTAGAACATAGATTCATGTTGAGGAACATGTATTCGACTAGCCCGATATGAAAGCACTACATGGATTATTGTCACAAAGTAGCTTTCATGAAGTGGTGATGTTTGAGTCCTCTGACTGAAACTCACTATCGACTCCTACATGAGGAATCACATGTTTTGACATAGTCAAACGTTATTTGTAATAGGTTAACAATAAAGGCTATGATTGGATATGTCATGAATCATGTAGAAGAGTGATAGTGAGAGTGATGGATTTGTTCTTCTTATGAAGAGTGATAGTAGGATTGATGGAATGTATGCATACTCAATTCAATGTATGCATACTCGAATGAATTGATAAAGGGGTTTATCAATGTCATTTGTTATATCAATTTATTTGAGATCAAGAAACATGCTAAGCAATATAAGGTTGACATGTGACTATGCCTTATGGTTAGATGAGATATCGTGAGACAAAAAGACTAAATATCAGACTGTGAAAGGTTAACTCGATCACAAAAATTCACTCGATTTTGGGTTTCCATAATGTATTACTAGATACTGCTTATGGATTTTGGACCCAAGGTTAGGGACAAGGCCCATTTCCAATTTCTAGTGGGCTCACTGGGTCACACACAAGAACGAATTGGATTGGTTACAAAGGTTCTCTCTTTGTGGTGATTGAATTATTAAAATGATTAATTTGATTAATCAATAATAATTTAGGGTTTTATGATTTGTGTGTTAAATAAGATTTAATACATGGTCCATTAATGTAATGGGCTTTTAATATGAATCATCAATTATCATGGTTATAATTATTTAATTATGTGTGACATAATTCGGTCCATATGAGTGATTTATTTTATGATAATGTATCATATAATTAAAAGCCCAATAACATTAATGAAACCCATGTGAATTTTGCCAAAACCTAACCTAAATAGGAGGGAGAAAATTCGGCAATAAACCTAAAAAAGGAGGATGAATTTCGGCTCTCCTCTCATATTTTTTAGAATTCACTTTCCTTGTGTGACAATGAGAATTTTGGCACATGCACTAACTAATTAGGAGTCCATGACTAATTAGAAGTTTTTATTATTATGTGAAAAGGAAAATAAAACCCTAATTTGTATGTGACAAATTTAATTAGGAAGTGTTTATTGTTGTGGGACAAGAAAGGCAAACCTAGTGAGACTAGATAGGAAATTCGGCACACTATTGCTTGAATAGGATGAGGGCCGAATTTTTAAAGGACAAGGAGGGAAATTTTGGATTCTTTTATGCACCTATTTAGGTCTCCTCATATGCCTATAAATAGAGTGCACTCCTTGCTATTCTTTCATGGCTTGGCCGAATTTGTGAATGTCACTTACAAAGAGAGAAAATTATTTCGTGAGCTTTAGAATAGAGATTCTAAAAGAAGTGCTAGTACACTCCACCGATCCAAGGCGAGTTCATTTGTATGGATACCTCTAGACACGTTCACACAAAGACAACGTGAGTTCGAAAGGTGGTTCGAAGTTTGGAGTACTAAGAGCTACACCAACACATGATACAATCGAACGTTCAAGCTTTAGATATAAGGTAAATCTTCTAACCCTAATCATATATGATGATGTGTATGGGTCCTTGGAAGAATTCAAAGCTTAAAATTTTTGTATTTTCGCTGCACTGTTTGATTATGAATGTCATAAACGAGCCGTGAATTCCAACAATGGTATCAGAGCCAGGTTGCACCATCAACGTATATGATTCCTTTTATATGTGATATAAATTGATATGTTTGATCTATTCAACCTTGTTATCATGTTGTTGCTGAATTAATAACACTTTTTATGGTTTAATTTAGCAAGAAAAAAATTTATTTTATATGTTAAAGGCCGAATGGAATGATTGAATTTACATAGGATGATAAGATTCACTTAGAAAGCCGATTAGGTTTTATATATACAGTTTTTATAATGAGATTATAAATGAGATGAATCATAATGTGATTATGAGATTCAGATATTAATGAGATTAATACATATTGGAGTTTTAAAATTAGCATCGCGTGTCATGAGCAATGCGAATTATAAACCTCCTTTGCAACCGGCTTGCGAAAACCGCTGATGAACACTCAATTATACATATTTGTATTATCGAATTTCTATCATTTTGGTTATAATTGAGATGTTTTCATAGGTTTTAGTGTTTTATTGCTTCATATTTTGTTTTTTAGGTCATGTGATGGTGTTTTAATAGAATTGAATGAAAGCAAGCCAAAATGGAGATTAAACGACAACTTTTGAGGCTTTCAACACAAGACACGGTCTGGGACCACAAGACATGGCCGTGTAATACCGTGTCCTATTCATCATTGTTCAATGCACCTCCAGGAAGCAAAACACGGTTTGGAAGACCAAGACACGACCGTTTAATTTCATGATTTGCCCGTGTCCTATTCGCCAGAGTTAAATGCACATTCAGAAAGCAAGACACGGCCTTAGAGCCTAAGACACGACCGTCTCTTAGGAGTTTTGTCCGTGTCCTGCCAGTTTCGGAGCCAAACGCGTCAAAGGGGTGAAACGACGAAGTTTTAACGCAAAACACAGTTTGGGAACCAAAGACACAGCCGTGTAATGTCCTTATCGCGCCGTGTCTTACCAGAACACACTATTTCGGCCTATTTAAGCTTGGAAAGAACCCTAATCAGAAGGAGCAGCCATTGACACACAAAAATAGAGTTCTAGAGAGGGAAAGAGATGGGTTTCAATGGGAGAACGTCCTTGGAGTGGATCGACATCAAAATCGAGTGGATTGCTTGAAGATTGAAGGATTCTCAATGGGTTCTTTCGTTCTCTCTTGTTTCCATTTCATTTTTGTTGATTTATCTACTGATATTATCAGTGAAATTTGTATGCATCTAGATGTGATGAACCCTAGGACGAATTTGTGAATGGGTTTTGTTATTTTGTTGTTTTGTTCATGAATTGAGACTCATCTATGATATAATATTGTGTTGTTGGATTGATTCTACCGGTGTTTTGATTCGATAATTGATTGCATGCGTGGGAATCGAGAGATTTATCGTGTGTTTTGAATCGCTCATAGGTGAGAGGAGTTGCACGCAAACCTAGAGATAGGTCCACGTAAATCTTTCGGATTAAGGTCAAACTTAATATGGGAATTCATTAATCAGTGTTAATGCAACGTGGGGGTATTAATTAGAAAGAGATTCAGGTTAATCAACTTGACGTTAGATGTTAACTGACTCGAGAGAGAGGCTAATGTATGTTAGAAATTTCTACGGTCCAATTGTATGAACAAGTGACTTAGTGATGAGATGGTTTTGCTTAGGTAGTCCTAGGGGGATTCAACATCTGGATGCTACTGTTACCCTTGATTTTCTGGTTCTTAAACTCTCTTTGTGTTGTTGTGTTGTGTGCTGGCATGTCTCCATTCCTTTTGTGTTTATAGGCTAGATAATAAAGAGCGAGTTATTACTAGTACTCTTAGTCTATGTGGAATACGACATTCATTACTCAGGTCCGCTTATTATAAACGAAAGGGTCGCTTCCCGGTTGCCAAGTTTATTGCGCCTTTGTCGGGGACTAAGATATTAGGAAAGCTTTATCTTTATTAATCTAGCCATTTTCTATTTAGTTGTGTTTGTTTATTTTTCTTTCTCTTGTTTCGTTGTTTTCTTTTATTAGTTTATTTTATTTATTTAGTTGTGTTGTTACTTAGTTTTATTTGTTTATATTTCCTTTTCTTTATTTAGTTGTTTTGTTTCCTTTTCATCAACGGCAAGCTAATGATGTTAAACAAGCGCTTCTTGGGAGGCAACCCAAGATTTTAATTTCTTTTGTTCATGTTTGTGTTATTTTACAAGGTTTCCCCCGCTTTTGGATGGAATCCACAACAAATTTCTAGCTTTATGAACTGTTATTCAGGGAAGTCTCAGATCTCTATTTTTTTCTCCTCTCCCTATCTTCACTTAAATTTGTGTTTTATTGTAAACATTGAGGACAATGTCCAATATTAAGTGTGGGTAGGGGATGACAAATTCTGAACTAAAATCTTGATATTATGGTTGTGGGTGCACATATTGTTCGATTGTTTCAATGAATTGAATAGTTGAGAATTTTGAATATGCCTTTGTTATTTTGAGACCTTGAATTGACTGTTTTGGATTAGCATGAGTCTCGAGATTGTGATCAAATTTTTCGCTTTGAATTTTTTTTCTTTCCATTCAAATCATTGATTTACTTGAACAATGGCATGTAGGTTCTTGAAAATTAAAAAAAAAAAGTTATATGAATAAGAACTTAAAAGGGTTACTCATAACTTGCTTGAACCTAAATAAGGATAAGTAAATGGGTTCATAACCTACTCCGCTGTCTTCGGACATGAGTATGCAAAGCACTGCCATTGGGGGTTTTTCTAAGTAATCGGGGACACTCATCACAAATGAGCGGTCTTCGCATAAAAAATAAATTTTCCTTTATGGTGAAAACCTTAATAAGAGCAAAAGCACAAAATTTGAACCCTCAATTTACTGACTGTGTTTGTAGCAAATAAGTTATTGAGTTCTTTGAATCGATTTAAATGTTTGAATTAAATGTGAATGAGAACCGTATTTGCCTAAGTTGTTCAATTCTTTGCTTTGCAATCAATTTGATGAGATGAATGGGTGACCAATTCAAATCGACTACTTTGATTATTTGAGCTCGTACTTGTACTAATTTGAGATGTCAATTGGGTTGATTAGTACCTTATGCATATTTGGAATTCTCCGCCATTCAATTTATTCTCGTTTCCTATGACATGAGACACATGCCACAATACTTTGATTTTATGTGGATGTAGCCCTTGTTTTAATTCTTTCTTTGCTTGAGGACAAGCAAAATCCTAAGTGTGGGGTAATTTGATGAACACTCAATTATACATATTTGTATTGTCGAATTCCTATCATTTTGGTTATAATTGAGTTGTTTCCATAGGTTCTGGTGTTTTATTGGTTCATATTTTGTTTTTCAGGTCATGTGATGGTGTTTTTATAGAATTGAATGAAATCAAGCCAAAATGGAGATTAAACGATAAATTTTGAGGCTTTCAACACAAGACACGGTCTGGGACCATAAGACACAGTCGTGTAATACCGTGTCCTATTTTTCATTGTTAAATGCACCTCCAGGAAGCAAGAAACAGTTTGGAAGACCAAGACACGGCCGTGTAATTTCATGATTTGCCCGTGTCCTATTTACCAGAGTTAAGTGCACATTTAGAAAGCAAGACACGGCCTTGGAGCCCAAGACACGACCGTGTCTTAGGACTTTTTTCTATGTCTTGCCAGTTTCAGAACCAAACGCATCAAAGAGGTGAAACAATGAAGTTTTAAAGCAAGACACGGTTTGAGAACCAAAGACACAGCCATGTAATGTCCTTATCACGCCATGTCTTATCAGAACACACCATTTCGGCCTATTTAAGCTTGGAACGAACCCTAATCAGAAGGAGCAGCCATTGACACACAAAAACAGAGTTCTAGAGAGGGAAAGAGCTGGTTTCAAAGGGAGAATGTCATTGGAGTGGATTGACATCAAAATCGAGTGGATTGCTTGAAGATTGAAGGATTCTCAATGGGTTCTTTTGTTCCTTTTGTTTCCATTTCATTTTTGTTGATTTATCTACTGATATTATGAGCTAAATTTGTATGCATCTAGATGTGATGAACCCTAGGACGAATTTGTGAATGGGTTTTGTTATTTTGTTGCTTTGTTCATGAATTGAGACTCATCTATGATATAATATTGTGTTATTGGACTAATTCTACCGGTGTTTTGATTCGACAATTGATTGCATGCGTGGGAATCAAGAGATTTATCGTGTGTTTGAATTACTCATAGGTAAGAGGAGTTGCATGCAAACCTAGAGATAGGTCCACGTAAATCTTCTGGATTAAGGTCAAACTTAATATGGGAATTCATTAATCAGTGTTTATGCAACGTGGGGGTGTTAATTAGGAAGAGATTTCGGTTAATCAACTTGACGTTAGATGTTAACTGACTCGGGAGAGAGGTTAATGTATGTTAGAAATTTCTACGGTCCAATTGTATGAACAAGTGACTTAGTGACGAGATCGGTTTTGCTTAGGTAGTCCTAGGGGGATTCAACATCTGGATGTTACTGTTACCCTTGATTGCCTAGTTCTTAAACTCTCTTTGTGTTGCTGTGTTGTGTGTTGGCGTGTCTCCATTCCTTTGGTGTTTATAGGCTAGATAATAGAGAGGGAGTTATTACTAGTACTCTTAGTCTCTGTGGGATACGCCACTCGGTACTCAGGTCCGCGTACTACGAATGATAGGTGTGTTTTCCTGCCTACCAACCGCTTATACACACCCAATGGTTAATCAATATAGATTTTGATTATTATCATAATTGGATTATGATTGTATTGAATGTTGATTCTATATGCATGGTGCATGACATAGCCCAATTAACCCATGAGATTGGATTTAAAGTTTTGTAAGGGTTGGCCTTATGTGCCTATTTCAAATATGACATGCGTGTCGTTATTGGCGAATGTGCCTATTTATTTTAGAATAGGTTAGTATAGAACTATATATATAATTTTTTTTGTAAAAGAAGATGGAGGTCGTTTGCTGCAATGAAGATTGAAGAACACCCTAGGTTAAACCTGATCTTTCACATTGGCTTGTGAAAAGATCAACTTAGATTTGGGTTTTGTCATGACATGTTTACATTATGTTATTTATACATATGATGAATATATGCCATGAATGAATGTATATTTTATTCCACAAAACAAACAAACATAATCCCTACAAAATAGTAAGTCAAGAAAATGCCTTCAATAATCAATACCTGTCAAGGCTTTGTTCATCGGTGTTGTATTTTCTGCCTCCACAGGGTGCACCCGGTTACCTTAGTGAGGCAATGGGTAGATAACGATTATCTACATTTTGGTTATGTTTTGACTTAACATGGATATCAAAACGGTTTTGGGCCTAGGGCATAAAAGGGATTTATATGCCGGGAAATGAGAAGTCAAAATCCTTATAAATACGATAGTTATATATGATATAATCGAAAAGAGTTTCTACCTAAATAGCTAAGGTTAAGGACTAGCTCAACTGACTTAACTTTGAGTGAAATATGGATCTTGTACCCACTTCTTGTTTTAACTTTAGGGATGTTAAATTTATTGGGAGTTTTTTTAAAGACCTTTTATTACAACTTTGCATATTTTTTAAGTAGATATAATGGCAACAAACAACAACACATCAACTTTTACATTGCGATAGATCCTTGAAGGAGAAATTGGTTGGGACTAAACTTCCTTGATTGATCTCAAAACTTAATAATGGTTCTTAAGCAAGAACCCACGCTCAATGAACCTCGAGCACAAAAGGATGCTTATGAGAAGCATAAAAATGACTCGACGGTTGTCACATGCTTGCTACTGTGGTTACAAATTTGATTCGAAGCTATAGAGGTAATTGACATAATGAGACATCTCAAGGAAATGTTCCAAGCCCGTCAAGAAAGGTTCTTGACAACCAAAGAATAATGACATTCTTGTGGTTCAAAAGGGAAAAGGCAAGGCTAAGCCAAAAGGTGTTGGTAAGGGCAAAGAGAAATCCTAGTCCAAGCCTAAGCCAAAGATAACCGAACCAAAAGACAGAGTTTGTTTCCATTGCCATGAGACTGGACATTGGAAGAGAAAATTGCAAACTCTACTTAGAAGAGCTAAAGAAGAAGAGAAGTGAGACTTCTACTTCAGGTATTTATGTTATAGAAATCGATATGCCTAGTAACTCCTCATGGGTATTTGATACTGGATGTGGAGCTCAAAGGGGTTGAGAAATAGTAGAATATCTGATGAAAGGCGAAGTGGACCTATGAATGGGCAATGGAGCAAGAGTTGTTACATTAGCTGTAGGAACTTATTATTTGACTTTGCCAAGTGGGCTTGTTTTACAATTGTCGAATTATTATTATGTTCCTACTATGAGTAAGAACATTATTTTAGTTTATTATTTAGACAATGATGGATTTCATTTTATTATTAAGAATAATAATCTTTTCATCCATCGTAGGGATAGACTTGATGGTGTTGCTACCCTATCTTATGGTCTCCATGTCTTAAACTTGGAATAAAAAAAGCTCATATATAACATTAATAAAAGGTTAAAATCAAGTAATTTGAACCAAACCTTTTGGCATTGTCGTTTGGGTCATGCAAGTGAGAAACACATCTCAAAATTCCATAAATATGGATTACTTGATTCATTTGATTTCAAATCATATGATACAAGCGAATCGTTGCTTCTTCGGCAAAATGACGAAGATCCCTTTTACACCCAAAGGTGAAAAGGGCAATGATCTATTAGGCCTAATACATACTAATGTATGTGGACCTTTTAGTTCAAGTGCTAGAAGAGGTTACTTGAGCTTCACTGATGATCTTAGTAGGTATGGATTTGTCTATCTTATGAAGACAAAATTCTGAATCCTTTGAAAAGTTCAAGGAATTCAAGAATAAAGTACAAAATCAACTTGGCAAGAATATCAAAGCACTTCAATTCGATTGTGGTGGTAAATATTTAAAGCCAAGAGTTTGACAATCATCTTAAAGAGTGTGGGATAGTCTCACAACTTACTCCTTCTCGAACACCCCAACGAAATGGTGTGTCTAAAAGGAGAAATCGAACTCTATTGGATATGGTTCGATCTATGATGAGTCAAACGGATCTTCCAATCTCGTTTTGGGGTTATGCCTTAAAAATTATTGCATTCATACTTAACCGAATTTCATCTAAAGTGGTTGAGAAGACACCATACGAGATATGGAATGGGAAGAAGCCCATAATGTCTTTTCTTAAGATTTAGGGATGTGAAGCTTTTATGAAACGATAAGTTTCAGAAAAGTTAGCACCTAAATATGATAAATGCATATTTGTGGGGTATCCAAAGGAAACAAGGGGGATACTACTTCTATAATCGTTCTGACAATAAAGTGTTTGTTACTCGAACCGGTATCTTTTTATAAGAGCAATTTATTTCCAAAGGAATCAGTGGGAGTAAAGTACTCCTAAAGAAAATAAGAGAACCACAAATAGCCACTGAAGATGGAATAGAGATTCAAGACGACTCACAAGGTGTTGTGGAGTCTGAATCTATAATACAAAGCCCAATAAGGTCTGGTAGGATTTGTCACGAGCTTGAGATATATGGATTTCTCATAACTGGCGATAAATGAATTGTTATTGTAGACTATAATAAGCCTACAACATACCAATAGGCGATTATAGATTCAAATTCTGCAAGATGGCTTGAAGCCATGGATTCAGAAATGCAATCTATGTATGACAACCAAGTTTGGAACTTGGTGGATCCACATGATGGAGCCAATGCCATTGATTGTAAATGGATTTACAAGATAAAAGCATATGGGATCTTTAAGGCAAGACTTGTTGCAAAAGGTTTCAAACAAACTCATGGTATTGACTATAATGAAACATTTTCACCAGTCATCATGCCCAAATCCATTAGGATTCTTCTTTCCATAACAACATATTATGACTATGAGATATAACAAATGGATGCCAAAATAGCTCTCCTAAATGGAAATCTCCTTTAGGATGTGTATATGACACAACTCGAGGGTTTTGTCGATCCTAAGAATTCTAAAAGGGTATGAAAGTTTCAAAAATCCATTTATGAATTGAAGCAAGCATCCCGAAGTTGGAATCTTCATTTTGATGAAGCAGTCAAAGAGTTTGGATTCGTCAAGAACGAAGATAAGCCTTATGTATACAAGAAGGTTAGTGGGAGTTTAATAATGCTCTTAGTGCTATATGTTGATGACATCTTGATCATTGGGAACAATATTCCATCCTTGTAGAGTGTCAAGAATTGGTTTGGAAAGTATTTCGCAATGAAAGACTTAGGTGAAGCCTCGTGTATCCTAGGAATACAAATATATAGAGATAGATCTAATAGGCTAATTGGACTAAGTCAAAGTGTGTACATTGATAAGGTGCTAAAGAGGTTTAGGATGCTAAATTCCAAGAAAAGAATGATTCCCATGGTTCTTGGAAAACCATTGAGCAAGTATGGTTGTCTTACAATAAGACAAGCCAGAGATTACATAATTAGGATTTCATATGCTTCTGCAATTGAATCTATCATGTATGTCATGCTTTGTACACGCCCTGATATCATATATGCTCTAAGAATGACTAGTAGATTCCAGTCCGATCCAGGTCAAAGCCACTGGACCGCAGTCAAGAATATCCTTAAGTATTTGAGAAGAACTAAGGATGTTTTCTTGATCTACGGAGGACAAGAAGGCGAACTAGTCCTAAATGGTTACATTGATGCTAGCTTTCAGTCTAACCATGGTGATTTTAGGTCGCAATCTAGTTATGTGTTTTGTTTGAATGAAGGTGTAGTTAGTTGGAGAAGCTCAAAGCAAGACACCGTGACTGATTCTACAACAGAGTTTGAATACATAGTTGCGTCAGATGCAGCAAAGGAAGATGTTTGGCTCAAGAAATTCATTACTGGTATGGATGTCATCCCAAGCATCGTAAATTCAGTAGACTTGTATTGTGATAATAGTGGGATTGTTGCTCAAGCCAAGGAGCCCAGATCACAGAACCGACCACATACTTAGACGTTTTCACCTTATTCAAGAGATAATCGAAAAATGAGACGTCAAGATATGCAAAGTTGAATTCAATGACAATGTGGCAGATCCTTTGAGAAAGGCTCTACCAGAACCTAAACATGAAAGACATGTTAGGTCCTTAGGTATTAGGTTCGTTCTTGATTGGGACTAGTGCAAGTGGGAGATTGTTAGAATTGTGCCCTAGTCCAATCATTGATGTACATTTTCATTCAATTATTTAATAAAGAGTCATTTCATTTTTATGAAATATAATATGTTTTATGAAGATAAAACTCTATGAATAGTTTATTCTTCCTTATGTAATCAAGTACGTGACTTGATAGTAAAACCATAAGGATAAAAGAAATTCTATTCTAAAAGTCCCTAATTGATCATTATCATAAGAATGATAATGAATTAAGATTAGTATTTTGCTCAGTAGATAATTACGTTCTACTGATTATGGATATGAGATATCAACTTAGAACATAGATACATGTTGGAGAACATGTATTGGACTGGCCCGTTATGAAAGCACTTTATGTATTGTTGTCACAAAGTAGCTTTCATGCAGTGTTGATGTTTGAGTCCTTTGATTGAAACTCACTATCGACTCCTACATGAGGAATCACATGTTTTGACTTATTCAAACGTTATCCGTAACAGGGTAATAATAAAGGTTATTATTGGATATGTCATGAATCATGTAGAAGAGTGATAGTGAGAGTGATGGATTTGCTTCTCTTATGAAGAGTGATATCTCTTGGCCAATTGATGGGTAAGATTGATGGAATGTATGCATACTTGAATGAATTAATAAAGGGGTTTATCAATGTCATTTGTTATATCAATTTACTTGATATCAAGAAACATGCTAAGTAATATAAGGTTAACATGTGACCATATCTTATGCTTAGATGAGATATTCTGAGACAAAAGGACTAAATATCAGACTGTGAAAGGTTAATTCGGATCACCAAAATCCACTCGATTTTTGGTTGTCATAATGTATTACTAGATACCGCTTATGGACTTTAGGCCCAAGGTTTGGGACAAGGCCCATTGCTAATTTCTAGTGGGCCTTTTGGATCACACATAAGAATGAATTAGATTGATTATAAAGGTTCTCTCTTTGTGGTGATTGAATTATTAAGATGATTAATTTGATTAATCAATAATAATTTAGGGTTTTATAATTTATGTGTTAAATAAGATTTAATACATGGTCCATTAATGTAATGAACTTTTAATATGAATCACCAATTATCATGGTTATAATTATTTAATTATATGACATAATTCGGCCCATGTGAGTGATTTATTTTATGATAATGTATCATATAATTAAAAGCCCAATAACATTAATGAAACCCATGTGAATTTTTCGAAAACCTAAACTAAATAGGAGGGAGAAAATTCGGCAATAAACCTAAAAAAAGGATGAATTTCTGCTCTCCTCTCCTATTTTTTAGGATTCACTTTCCTTGTGTGACAAGGAGAATTTCGGCGCATGCACTAACTAATTAGGAGTCCATGACTAATTAGGAGTTTTATTATTGTGTGAAAAGAAAAATAAAACCCTAATTTGTATGTGACAAATTTAATTAGGAAGTGTTTATTCTTATGGGACAAGAAAGACAAGCCTAGTAAGACTAGATAGGAAATTCAGCACACTATTGCTTGAATAGGATGAGAGCCGAATTTTTTAAGGATAAGGAGGGGAATTTCTGATTCTTTTATGCACCTATTTAGGTCTCCTCATATGCCTATAAATAGGGTGCACTCCTTGCTATTCTTTCATGTCTTGGCCAAATTTGTGAGTGCCACTTACAAAGAGAGAAAATTATTTTGTGAGCTTTAGAATAGAGATTCTAAAAGAAGTGCTAGTACACTCCACCTATCCAAGGTAAGTTCGTTTGTGTGGATACCTCTAGACACGTTTGCTCAAAGGCAACGTGAGTTCGAAAGGTGGTTCGAAGTTTGGAGTACTAAGAGTTATACCAACACATCATACGATCAAACGTTCAAGCTTTGGATATAAGGTAAATCTTCTAACCCTAATCATATATGATGATGTGCACTGGTCCTAGGGGGAATTCAAGGCTTAAAATTTTTGTTATTTTCGCTGCACTGTTTGATTATGAATGTCATAAACGAGCCACGAATTCCAATAAGTATTAATGCAATGTGGGGATTTTAACTAGGAAGAGATTCTGGTTAATCAACTTGATGTTAGATGTTAGCTAACTTGAGAGAGAGGTTAACGTATGTTAGGAATTCCTACGGTCCAATTGCATGAACAAGTGACTTACTAATAAGGTCGGGTTTCACATAGGTAGTCCTAGAGGGATTCAACATTTGGATGCTACTTTCATCTTGATTGCTCAGTTTTTTATTCTCTTCGTGCTACTTTGCTATGTGTTGGCGTGTTTATATTTCCTTTTTGCATTTAAATATAAACCCATCTCATTTGTCAGTTAGATAATAGGGTAAGAGTGAATAGCTAATACTCGTAGTCTCTGTGGGATACGAGACTCGATACTCATAGGTCCACTACTTATAGACGATAGGTACACTTGCCTTAGTCTTTAGGTGTAGGCCTAGGACAACACTAGGAATTGAGAGTATTGGATAGACATTGCTGTTGTTTTGAGTGAGTTTGGGAGTGAGTGAAATGAAGGAATGTCGGGTTTGGAGGGTTAAATGGATAGAAAAATCAAAACACACTGTTTTGGGTGGAAATGCTTGAATCTGGGTAAGGCACGGCCTGAGACACGGTTGTGTCCTTACCCGTATCTTGTCACTGGCTCACAAAAATTTCAAGACACAGTTTCATAGCCGTGGTCATGTCTGTGTCTTAAGACATGGTCTGGTCATATGGTCGTGTCTTAGGCCATTTAACCTCCAAATGTTGTAATTTCAAAGATCGAAACTCCTTTCTCGATTGCATGAATGCCAACACGAACCAAAAACCTCAAATCATTCTAAACATTTGACATTGAATGCTCAAATCAAGACCCAAGAATTCGGACAAGCAAATGTTCATTGGAAGGTATCGAAAAGGTAATCGGAATTGAGCGAGCTGTTATAGTTTTAAGTTGATTTAAGGCCTTTGATCATGTTGGATGGTTGTACAATCGAGCGAGGTGCTTTCAGATGAGAAAAGTTGAGTTTTTTGCTTACACAAACAAAGATACAGATGGAGCTTTCTAACCGTGTCTTTTGCCCTTTGACCATGTCTTGTTTTGGCTCAACATACAACTATAGGTTCATGTCCGTGTCTTAATTTCCTTTGTCTGTGTTTTCATGAATTTGATTGTGCCTTTAAGAAATAATGCATCTAGGCATTACACAAGCAAAGACACGCCCATGTCTCGCCAAAAATGACGGGTTTCTTCTTAAAACGGTGTGTTTTGCTTAAGGTTGCTTATAAATGTGCCCATCCAACCCTTGCTCAGTCATTAATGCATTTAAGCCCCTCAAACACCTCTCAAACTCTTCAAATCTCCATTTCCTTGCCTCTCTTTGGTTCCTCTTGCATTCTTAAGGTAAGATCATCACTTTTTCTTGATTTGTTTATTCCATTTTATGCATTTGTTTGTTAGGAAAGCTTGAAAAACAAAAATGGATTTTTATGGATCTAAGGTTTCAGTTTTAGAGGGATTTTAGGTTAGATTTGAAGTTGTTTTTGTTATGCCTTGTTAGATTGGATTGGAAATACATAGATTTGAGTTAGGTGTTGTGATTTTATATATATAAGTAATATGTAGATCAATTATTTTGATCTACATATTACTTATATATATTTATGGTATTTGAAAAATATGTTTACTACATCTGTTTTGATTAATGTACATTTTAACAAATGTTTTGATAAATAAATAAGTTGGGTAGTATATCTGATTCTCTGAGGCTTGTACGGGATGGTCTAGGCATCTAGTTCAGTTCGTCTTGTATGTCAGTCATGGTCTGATAACAGGTCGTGAAAAAGGTGGTATCAAAGTGTTAGGTTCTGTATTATCTGGGTCGGTATGGAGTATAGGTATCTTTGATCGAGTCTGTCTGAATTGCCTATGTATGCCCTTCTGATGTATACCCCGGTATTGTGGCGATTATCTGCATTCTAACATTTGCATGTAAGTTTTATATGTTTGTTCTCTGTAGATATGGATCGTCTATGCAGGAGAGGTCATGGTAAATCCCGTGGGAAGCCTAGGTATAAGCCCTTTGAGGTCGCCGCTCATTCAGTTGGTTAGGCTGCGGGAGGTCAGCCAGTCCTACCAACTGTAGCACCACTAGTTCCTCCACCTCAGCTAGAAGTGGCCACTACACTAGCACTTGTCATAGCACCTGTCATGCCTCAGGCTGACGCTTAGTCATATCTTACTATGTTATTGAAGCTCACTCCACCCAGATTTGCGAGTAAGATGGGAGATGATCCTCATGATTTCACATTTACAGGAGAGCGATGTTTCGAGGTTATGGACCTTATTGATGATGCTGTGAGGATCAGACTTGCTACATTCTTGCTAGATGGCTGAGTTATTCGGTGGTGGAATGATAGGGCTCGTGTAGGATTTTCTCTTGGGAAGAGCTCAAGAAGGAACTCACACTATCCATCCTTCCCTGGATTGTGAGGGGTAGGAAAGTGAACCAATTTAGTGAGTTCCACTAGGAACTGGGAATGTCTGTGATAAAGTTCTAGGACCAGTTCAAGAAGCTGAGTAGATACTCACCTGAAGATTGTCAGAGCAAGGAGGCTCTGGCAAGAAAATTTCTAAATGGTTTACTACCGAAGATCAGTAGGGTGGTGGCGACTCTTAGATTGAGTACAGTAGGACAGATTGCTGAGGCTACCAGGTATGGAGTATACAGATGAGAGAAATCTAAGGGAGCCCAAGAGGACAAAGACTAGAGGTAGTTTTGGAGGCCAATAGGGCCATGATCAAGGTACTCAGTTTGAATAGAGGCACAAACATTCTTCAGAACGAAAAAGATTAGGATAGGGTTCTTAGAATGCTAGTTTAGCGCAGCTAGATAGGCACGCCGAATACTAGAGCAAAGGACAGGGCTATGGTAGCACATACCCACCCTGTAATACCTGTTGGAAGAGGCACCCAGGGACTTATAACAAGGCGACATGTCCTTGTTTTCATTGCAGACAGCTCAGACATATTAATGTTAGACTGAACTTTATTCAAGATGTGATCAAAGAAAAGTTTTCCTCTATTGAGAAGGTGGCCATAGAAAATAATCTTGCAGATATGTTGACTAAGCCAATTACACTGAAAAGTTCAAGCATAGCTTGGACTTGGTTAATGTTCGCATCATAGAGCTTAAGCTTAAGACCTTCGGGCGTGGCAGAGGAGTGATTCTTTATTCTGAGTTGAAGGAAGGAAGAAAATTCAATTCAAGTTGGAGAATTGTTAAGTTGAATTGTATTTTCTTAAAGAATTGTTCAAGTCACTTAGGTGTTTTGTTGAGGCAAACAAGTTGGAGATGAGTTGGTGAAGATTGAAGGCGTTTTCGTCATGTCTAGGTGGATATGGACATGTACAAACCGTGTCCAAGAGTGCCAAACCGTGGTTATGTCTGTGTCCTTCTCGAGTTGCCAAAAATATGCATTTTGGAAGGACACAACCATGTCCGTATAGTGCAAAGCTTCAGTGTTGCAGCACATAGACACGAATTCTAGCTCGTGTCTTCCATGCCTCATCCATTTCTTACTCGTACAGCCCATGTCTTGAATTCTTGATGGCTTTAGGACGTGTATTAGGCTTGGGGTGGTTCGTTTTTCCTAGGAATCATTGTAATCACATAAATAGGTGGCTTGGAAAATTATTGTAATCTTTTGGCCGACTTTCAAAATGAATAATAGAATTGCTCACTCTTCCTGCCTGTGAACGTAGGTCGATTGACCAAACCACGTAAATTCTTGTGTTATGTGTGATTGTTCTCCTCTATTTCGCTTATTCTATCACTTGTTTGCTTAACACAATCATTAGCCAACAAAGAGACAAAAAGTCTTTAAATGGACTATACAAAGACTCAATCAACTAGTAAGGATGTTAGAGTGTTGCATCATCGTGAGAACTAATGGAAGACTTAGCTGTAAGTCCCAATATGGCAATCCAAGAGGGGTTGAATTGGATTTCTTGATAAAAATTAAATCTTTTAAAAGTCTTTTACAATTTTTTTCTAAATCAAAACAAGAACCTAATCCAAATCACAACAAAAATAACTGAAATAAATAGTAGTAAATAGGTGAAGGGATAAATGAGAGAAGTCCTCGATTTATAATGGTTCGGACCTCTTTGACCTACGTCTACTCCTCTAGCTCACTAGAGAGTTTTGAATCCACTAAATCTTCCTCACTTTCGGGTGGAGGCAAACCATTACAACCTCTTAGTTTTTAGGCTCACAAGAAAACCTTTTACACCTTGTTTTTGCAGGACCAAACAAGAAAACCAGCACTCATTGTTTTTCAAGGAATCAAACAAAGTAAACCTAAACCTTGTTCAAGCTTTACAACCAAAACTTGATTACAACAATATTCTCAAATTGAATAATGATTTTCCCATACCAACTTAATAATCAAATAGAAAATAAATAGCTTGGTTGACAGAGAGAACTCAAGAACACAATGAGATGGTTAAGAATCGCAAAGACAAAAGCTTGGACACTCTCAAGAATATGTTCTTTTTTCTCTTAAGTTACCTCATGACTGGGGACGTCTATTTATAGATGCTCTCCCAAAACTAGCCATTGTAGATCCAAGATAGTTGTTGTGAGAGAGTTGCAAAATGCTAAAATTATTGACGTCAACCCGTACTATGTGTGTACTACCAGTACTGCATATGTAGTTCATGATTTCATTAGAGGTCCACGTGCAACGTTCTTCCTTTTGTGTGCATTGGATATAGTATGTTGGTCACTGCTTGTTATTAACAAATAACAATATGCATAAACCTTTGTCTGTGTGCGTTGCACTGGGCTTTTGCGTGCATTGTCGTATCTTCAAAAATCATTCCTTTGGTTGATCACGTGACTATCAAAGAATGTTTAAATTAGAAATATCGAGGAGCGTTTTGATTTTGTCAGGTAATACACCTTAGCCATTTCTGCTGTGTGCGCGAGTCACTATGCTCTCCTGACATCCTCTGAACCAACGTCTGAGAATATTTCCGTTTAAATTCTGACATACTGCAACAGATTTTGGCTATATTCTTCGAACAGTTGTCATCCTCATCTAAGTATGTTGAAGTTGCTTTTGTGTACGTAGAATAGTCCCTCAAAGATGTTTCTTTTACTCTTCTGCGCGCACATGACTGATGTAGAGCGTGGCAAGGCTTGTCTCGTAAGTTCATATGATTTTGCCTTATGATCTCGTCTACGTGCATAAACCCTTGTGCAGCGTGCGTAGTACCGAGTGGTATTCAAACCAGTAGATGTCTTCTCTTTACTACGTGCATAGGTCTTTATTCAACGCGTATAGCAAAATACTAGGCCATTCTGATTTTCTGATTCATCGCGTCTACACGCATTGCACTACCTTCTGCATGCACGTTACATGTTCTACGTGACTTGTATACGCTTCTACGCACATAGCGTCCATTCTTGAAATCTCAGAATGCATCTATCTTCAATCAACGTGCATAGGTCTTGGTTTAACCTACTTAGATCAACCTTTAACGGACTTAGAGGGTTGTAAACATGCATAACTTAACTATTTCAACTGTCTTGTTAAATCATCAAAATCCAGGAGTTTACATGTTAATCAAAAACCGATTCAACATTAGCAAGGCAATAAAGAGTCAAAGGGGAGTCGCAGAGCTGCTCTAGAGTACTTGCTTAATGCTTAAGTTAGTATACAAGCTAATGATGGGAGAATAGAAGGAGTGGGCAATTCAAAGGGAGTGGAAAGAGATATGAGGTAGTATTAGGAGGGAAATCTCTTTTCAACAAGCCATTTTATTTACTTCCATCAGAAATTTAATTTATAATATATTAGTAAGTTAATCACTATTATGGATTTTATGTCAACAGTTACTTCTTTATACTAGTATACATACCAGCGCGATATGCGTGCTACATGATAGATTCTTTTATGACTTATCGATTATCATTGGAATTTAGTCACTTTAAATTTATTAATTCTATATGCCTGAATTTTAAGACAATGTTAAATTTTATAATTATTAAAACATAATTTGATAGAAGATAATATTATAGATTCAAGAATAATCACCTATTTGCTACCATAGTGAGACAAATTGACAAGTATTCGTGGTGGATATAAAATGTATAGATGAAAAAAACATTAAACCAATTAAAGTCTTTTTATCTTCAGTGTGAATATTAAAATGAATTTGATTATAATATATGGTAAACTCTATCAATTTTTTTTCACATATTGTGTCTAACTTGCTTTTACAATTGTAAGATTAATTTTCTCATTGACAAATTAATAGGCTTTTGAGAGAAAACTAGTGCCTTAGAAATAACATTTTCAAACGTGAGAAAATCATACAAAAAACAGTTGCATCTCTTAATTGATTTAAATAAAAAAAATAAATTACAATAAAAAATTCGGTTACTCTTATTGTAATAAATATTTTGACCAAAAAATAGTAATCAATTTAAAATTTTATTTTAAATTGATTTAAAATTTTATTTTAAATTGATTTAAAATAACCTTCCGAAGCTTAAAGCTTTCTTGTATTCTAAGTGCTTATATTCGGTAGTCAAATTATTCAATAATTTAAGTGTATAAAAATTTAAAAATTTCTGATCAAAACTTGTAAAAGGTATTATTGGAGGGAAAAACTTATAGAAAATTGAACTTTTATGACTAAACAATATAAACAGTAAGGTTGTTAGGATTATGGTTAAGGAGGGGCTCAATGTACATGTATAGGAAAAAGCTACCATGAAATTTCGGAATTGATAGCAACTTTTGGGGACTATATTGAAAATTCTTATGAACTAGAGACTGATCTTTAAACTTTTACAAAATTTGGAGTTTATTAGCATAATTTTGATGAGACAAGCACTAGGTTTTGAAACACTAGAGTCGCCTCCGCAAGCTGTTTCTCTTCTTTGTACAGGATGAGGAATGGACGTGGTTAAACACCACTAGTTTCCTCAATACATACCAACTACTAGTTATAAAGGCGAAGTTTTCTCTTTTCTATGTGTAACATGTGGAGAAGAGGTGGTGATAAGAAAGAAACTATACGGCGGAAAACAGGTGCTTGATCACGTGTTTATCTCTCAATAGCTCCCCTCTTGAATTTAAAATAAAAGGTATATTGTTACAAAATATGACGGTGGTTTTTTTTGTGCTTATTAACTTTTATACATGTATGATATCATTAGTATTGTCAAATGTATAATGTATATTCTTTCTATGTTTATGTATTTTATTGTAAATCTATGCAGCGCGCAAATGTTCTACTAGTTGCTTGTTGAAACCATTCTTTATTCAACGTCATTAACAAACATTCGCCTCAGGAATACAAATTTCCGTTTAAAGATATGGTATTTTGAAAGTTTGGGTGGAATTGGTAAAAACAAAATTTCAGGAGCTTTACAGATTCTTTTTCAAAGTTTAGGGGCTGATTTTGGGTTTTTTTTTAAAAAAAAAAACTTTCTTCCTATATATTTCCAAAGGAAAACCCACTTTAAACCCTAACCCTATGCTCTCCGCTCTCTCTCTGTTATCGATCACTATGGCTCTCCGTTGCCTCCGTCTCCGACGAGCGCTAACCTCAATCTCCCCTCTCCACCGCTCCTTCAATTTTCCTCCTACTCCCCCACTCTTCCAACAACCACCTCTTCCTCCATCGGAGTCCGTACAATCACCGTCATTTCTCTTTTTTCAAGCACGGACATTCACTGGATCGCAAGTCTTGCTGGCCTCCGAGAGGAAGTACAAGCTGTATCAAGACGGCGATGAGATCACTGAAGACACCATTCTGTTTCCAGGTTGTGATTATAATCACTGGTTGATTACCGTTGATTTTCCCAAAGACCCGAAACCATCTCCCGAGGAGATGGTCGCTACTTATGAGAGGATTTGTGCTCAAGGACTCAACATTAGGTTTGTGCAACTGTTATTTCTGATATGTACGCTCATATTTTTGTCATCGAATTGGGTGTCTTTGGTTGTTGGGAATATGTGGGTTTGTTTTTGAATGAAATGGTGAGTTTTGGGTGTTACAATTGCATTTTAGAAGTGTTGAAATGTCTGTTCTATTAATTGCAATTGATGAATGTGCTGTGTTGCTGGGGCATTTAAAATGCGAAAGTTGTGTGTGTTGGTTTGTTGTATTGTCTGTAGCGTATCATTCTGGTTTTTTGAAGAAATTGAGGGAATAAAATCAAATAATGGATTTG
>CAODLS010639050.1:0-13825 GCA_948243855.1 Flueggea neowawraea | reverse complement strand
TTTGTGTTGATTATTTTTGTTTTTCAACAACTTTTCATAAGTTGCTATTCTTTTGGAGTAGTATTTTAGCTTCTCATCCTCTTGTTCATCCAAATTCGTCTCTCCTTCACTCTCCTCTTTTCAAAAATGAGTGGAAGCTTTCAATGCCTTGTCATGCGTAGCTCTTCCATCTCTTGACTTTAGCACACTCTCATAGTTTATGATAGATCCAACTAAAGCACTAAACGCCAATGAGTTTAAGTCTTTCTATTTCGTAATAGTGGTCACCTTTGCATCCCATTCTTTAGGCAAAGACCTCAAAATCTTCTTCACCTTATCGCTATTAGAAATTGGTCTTCCAAATGAGGCGAGACCATTTGTAATTTTCGCAAAGTGATCAAGCATGATGTTAATGCTTTCATCATCTCTCATGGTGAATAACTTATAGTCACGTAGAAGCATATTAATCTTGGTTTCCTTGACTTGAATTGTGCATTCATGAGTAACCTCAAGCATTTTCCATATTTCCTTTGCATGCTCACTAGAGGAAATTCGATTGTACTCTTCGGGACTCAAAGCACAATACAATAGTTGAGTGGCTTTAGCATTTCAACTTAGAGACTTCCAATCTTCATAATTGAAGTCTTCATACTTTTTAAGAGTGTCATCACCATTCTTGGGAATTTTTGAACCAAGCACAATCACCTTCCGTAGCAAAATACCATATGATTGAATGAAAATAGACATTATTTTCTTTCAAGAATTAAAATTTGAGCCATCAAATAAATGAGGGATATAGAGAGAAGCACCCGATACACATGGTGGAGAAGGACCAAAATCCATTTTTTTTGATGAGGATCGTTGCTCCAAGATTGTTAACCCTTCTTGAATGGACACCCTCTTTGATACCACTTGTTGGAGAGTTTCAGTATATGCCTTAGTTGATTTTGTGGAGAGGGAGCGACTTGAAAGGAAAGCAAAAAATCAACACCAAGAAGTTATAATGGTTCGGCCAACTCAATGTCTACGTCAACTACCTAAGTCTCACTTAGGATTTTTACTATCCCGATGATTAATTGCAGCTCAATCCAACAAGGCCAATACAACGAGATTGATTCCAGCTCAACACCTCTACGGCATACACAATGTTGTTTTACTTAGGTTCACAACAAACCTCTATAATATTGTTTTCTATAGGCTTACAAAAAAACCTATATCACATTCTCAAGGTCTACACAAAAGGTTTACAAACAATGAATCTCTATGCTAGAGTTTAATATTTGAGATTGATGCTTGAACTTAGCTCTCTAGTTTGAATTGATGTTTTTCTTGATTGGAATTGATAGGAAATTCAGCTCAATGAATTCTGAAGTTTTTCAACACGTTTTTTGCCTTCTCTTGTGTATTTATAGCATTCCTATGTCATATGACCGTTGGTGAAGAGAATATAGTCATTGGAGTGCATTTAATGATGTCTGCTGTTGTCTGTGCCAGTCTCACATACATCACTTTAGTCTTACGTACGTTACCTGAGAAATTTTCCAGCTTATGTACGTTGCTGATACTCTCACGTACTTTGATCAAGTTTCTTCATGCTTTACGTACGTGAAAGACTATCTTGTGTACATTAGAGTTCACTTACGTACGTTAACTTGTTCTTGCGTACGTGAATCGTGCTTCAGTGAGTTCCAATGTCTTCTGCTTGTCTTCAGACCCTCACTTACGTACGTAAGGCCATTGTTACGTACGTGAATTGCATCTGAGTCTTTGTTTCACAATTCTGAGCTTTCCAACGTGTTTTTCTTCAACTCAAAGGTTTTATTCTTCATCAAAACTATTTGTTCGTCATCAAAATACGTAAACATTTGGTTCCAAAACACTAAAAGTAACAGATTTTAGACATAAATCAATTTAAATTTGATTAGTGTTAACACAAAATAATTGAATTTTATTAAATTTGGTGTTCCTGCTTGTACTTGTGAATTGGGTTTTATTTAATTCAACTAGTGAAATTAAGTTGTAGGGACTAATTTAACTAATTTTAAAATTAAAAGGGCTTAAATAGAAAAAAAAACAACAAATTTCAAGGACTAGACAAGCAGGGGTATAGGGATAGGGCTAAGGTGTTTTATGTACTTTTAACAATCCAGATTTAGACACAATTTCCCAATTAAATTTAAGAGTCCACATAGTCAACACATTAAAATCTCTCCTAGCCATTTTTCCTAATCAGCTAAGCCTAATGGCTCACATTAAAAAAAAAAATTAATTTTTGTTGCAGTTTAGAATTAACTATTTTGTTGATATTTGGAACACACGAAATGTAAACAATAGATAAAATGTAAAGATTTTTAAGAAAATAATTGATGTTTATTCCACATATTTGTATCTCATCACTGCGGCTATGGTTTTGTTAGAATTTTTTTAAAACTGGGTATGCTTTTTTATAACTGGTGAGTTTAATTTAATTTCACTTCTTTTAATAAATTTTATTGTCGAAGAAAACTAGTTAATCTTAAAAAAAATTAATAAAAATATGCAGTATTAAAGAATTTTAATTTTCTTATTTTATTATTAAGAATTCTTTAATTTTGGTGTATATGGATCAAAGAAATAAATTTATTTATCATTGAATATCACATTCAGAAAGAAAAATAATGTCGCCATAACTTTTAATGTGGAAAAACAAAAAGAGTTAGATAAGATTTTAATAATGTAAAGAGCAGTTAAAAAAGAAAATTAATAATGTGCCAGAATTGTGATGTTTTTCGTTTTCTAGGAAAAAAAAAGTTTGAAAAAAAATGTGATGTTTTTCGTTTTCCAGAATTGTTAATGGGTTGGCTGGGCTCTTAGCTGATTAGGAAAAATGACTTGGAGAGATTTTAATGTGTTGGTTCTATGTGGACTCTTAGATTTAATTAGGAAAATGTGACTAAATCTGGATTGTTAAAAGTTCATAAAGCACCTGAAGTCAAAAGCACCTAGCCTTAGCGGGGTATAGATCCACCTTGGACCAAGACTAAAAACTTATTTCTCAGCTTGAAGGTTGTGAAATGACACATCACCAAAATTGGTTTAGACACGGTTATTGTCCCAATTTTAGCCTAGAAATGGACCGAAATTGGATTGGCACAAAAGAGTGCAAGTTTAGACCGTCAAGAAGTGTAAACAAAATTAAAACACTGGCGGTAAAATGTTTGAATCAAAATCAATTGAACAATAGTGAAACCCAGTTAGAGAAGAAACAATCGTATTCATGAGATGAAGAAAAGATAGAAATGAGAGAGTAAGTTGAGATGGGAGAAAACATCCAATAGAGAACTTTTGAAACACTATATGAGATTATTATGGTTGAAACTTAAAAAAGACAAAAATATGTGAAGTTTGTGCGATGCACAATCATAAATTTTAACGGAGAAGTGATTTGATACTTGAGAGAAAAATGATTTAATGAAAGTGAGAAAAAAAAGAATTGTGGGAGGATTTGAGATTGAAATGAAAACAAGATAAACAAATTATATAGGGAAAAGTTTGAGAAAGATGAATGTTGAACAACAATATATGGAAGAAGAAAAAAAATGCACCTCCTGGGAGATGGTTAAGAGGAAAAGGGAGCAATATTCCATGGCAGACACAGGTTCAAGACCCACCACTCTCTTTGGACGCTTCCGAATATCTCCTTGGGTGTATTCATCTGCTGACTCTCAATGGGTGTCGTGGTGAATAAACCTCGGTTACCGTCGAGCAAGCGACGTGTCCACAGCGGAGAGTAATTGTCTGCATGATCACGCCCAGCAGGGAGACATCCACCCTTGATAGTCCCCGACTCCCCTTTTTCATCGGGACAAAAAAAAAAAAGAAGAAGAAAAAACGCTTTTAGACAATGGTCATAAAAGTGATTGTCTTCAAAAGTAGCATTTCAATCCGCACCCTACCATTTTGCCAGGTTTACATTTCAATGACGTGAAAAGCTATGTTAGCAGAAAATTTTCATATAAATTCATCGCCACTAGAGAATCCAACACCGTACTCAGTGAGTACTGAGGGAATCTACGAATTTGGCTAATGTCTTCATTAACATCTCTGTAATAAAGATAATAATTATTCCAATCTTGTGGATCAAGACATAATTGGGTATACAAACCATCGAAAGATTTCAAATCTAACATGTTGCAAGCAATGTAAAAGTCCATTATTGTGTTTGGATGTGAGATAAGATTACAGAATTTGTCCTTTTTCATCAAATTGCTCAAATTTTTTACAAGACTGTTTTGACGAAATGCATGCTCTTTGAAAAATCGTATGAAAAAAGGTATGATGAAAGCCAAGTTAAATTACACTTTTCACTTCGAAATGAAATTCTTTATCAAATAGACTCAAACCGAAACGACCCTTGTAATTGACAAGTTTGTATCTTTTTTGTTTAGTCTTGCTCAGTCTAAATTATAAGCTTGTTTTTCTATTCTATCAGAGTTGTTTTACTTATCCAAAAGAAGAAAAGAGTTGTTTTAGTCTACACCGTGCTAATAAATTTCAATGACCCAACCAACATTCAACATTTCAAAAAATGTTAGTTCCAATATATGAGCATTTCAGGGGGAAAAAATCTTTATCAATTAAACTATTTTTTAATGTCTAAAAAATAAAAACAAGTCGATTAGCTTTGAACAGTTAGAAAATCTGAAGGAAATATTGGGTCTCTATAATCGATAAGACCAATAATCCAATGCATAACAAAGGGAGAAGAAGAAAAAACAACGGAAATTGATGGGATAAATGGTTTAATCCTACCAGTACTTTTAACACTTATATTTCTCAAAAACTCCACCAAAATATTGTCACAATTGAGTAACCACAAAATACTAATAACAATCACTTGGAAACCACAATAGACTGGACATATGCAATAAACAAACTTCAGTGTTTTAGAGGATTCTGAAACATGTTGAGAAGGAAATTCATAATTTCATTCAACATGACATAATTTTGATGATTCTGCTCCGAAGGAAAAAGTACGTGATTACAATAGTGAAACAATGTAATAACTCAATATACAACAAAATTGGAAATTCGACAAAGACAGTGCAAGTAATATTTCTTCCTACGGTACAAAATATGCAGGAGTTGACGTTAAAAGAATACACGAATGAGCCATGGTGACAGTGAATCCCCCTAGATGCGCTAGGGACAATTGCTCACTTGTGTATGTGTGGTGCAAATACAGCGGTATAAATGATTGCCATTGAAACTATATATAGACATATCAGCAAACATGCAGATGGGAGCAAACACACAAGCAGAAACATGTGTACACTCGAAAGCAAGATCACACAAGTAAAGAAAAGCTTCTCTGGCTTCCAAGGTTGTTTGATTTTATCTCCCATGAACTAACCTGCTGAGCTTCCTCGGGAAGGATGAAAGGTAAAGAAATCTCACGAATCATCAACTCACCGCAAAATGAGCATTCACTGGCTATTGCATCTAGTTGTGAGCGCAGCTGAAAAATTTACAGAAATTAGTTTGCTAGCCACTCAGTAAAACATGCATCGTATAGTCAAATGAACATAGATGACACCAATTGAATTTTACATACAAGAATCAAATGGTTCATATAAACAGAGCTCAGAATAGATTGATAGCCCTCAAAAAGTTGATAGACTAGGACCAGTCATCTGCCAATCCAAGAAGAAAATAAGAAAACATAAACAAACCTTATCGGCTGTTGTCATGCTCAGAATTGGTTCCTCACTTGTACCATTGTTCAAGTCTTTTTTACCTCCATCACCAAGCAGAATAAGTTGCTTCTGTAGATCTAATATGTATTCTGCCTGCAGAATCCAAATAGAATTAACAAGGAGAAGTTTAAGCCAAGTAGGAAAATTCCTGTAGTTTTTTTTTCCTTCAATTGTTGTTACAAAGGAAAAAAAATGTGAATACAAGTATATTGAGTGGTCAGGGGCCTGATCATCTTAAAAATCTTTGTATGGGTAAAGAAAAGCAAAAGCTCACATTTCATTCAATTATTTCCAACTCCGGCAATTTCCTATTCATTGCCAAATATGTATTTCAAATTTATTTAAAATGTCATTTTTTTAATTCCTATGGTTGGATTGATTCAACAAATGTCTTAAACTCGTAACAGTCTTGGTAACTGAAAAACAAAAGAGGGTAACTAAAGTATTTTCATTTTTTTCAATCTATTAGAATTAAAAGCCACTTTGCAATTTCTACCAGCATGACTTACTTGAACTTCACTTGTACAACGCGTTACACGGGCAATCAGACAGTGTGCATGAAAGGCATGCCCACATGGAAATACATAAAAAGGAGACATTGGTCCTACAGATGTATATCCTCAAGACATACGATAGTCCCCTCCAGTAACCAAAATCTTCCGCCTGCAAACCTGGAAAGAACACAGATTTTACTGTTATTCTTGCACAAAAGAGTTCCAACAAAAAGTCAAACAGATTATAAACATAAGCGAGTTGCAAGGTAAGGTTCTAATATTTGTCCGAGTCCGAGGGATGTTAGAGTTCGAAGAACTATAGAAAGCAACTTCAAGAAAGACGATATGAGGAAAAAAAAAGAATCACACCAAGCTCCATTTAGACTATTTAATATGATGGCCTAACCAGCCAAAGTATTACTATAAGAAAATAAGCATAGATTTCTTATGTATCATTAGCCATTTAAAAGCAAAATGAATACCCCACACTCCTCGTCACGATGACGGCATATCTTTGAGCAAGTGCATTAATATCATTTCTTATATTGTCGGCACGATGAGTAGCATCAGTCATCTCCTCTTTTAGTTGTTCAATCTGCTTATTGTAATCCTCCAATGATGAGCAAATTGCCTCCTGCATAAGCACAAGCTCCGCTAAAATAAACAGATCATAAGAAGCTGGTGACTGGTGAGAATTTGTATCTACAAGCCAGTCAGCAGTATATGCCAAGCAAAATAAAAATAAAAAAAGTATCTAGTATTTAGAATGAAAAATTTTGACGAGACACAATCTTTAATACTGGATAAAATGGGGAGCAATATTATTGCTATGATAAGGAACACAGAAAAGCTTCTCCTTCATGCACAAAATAGTAACAGATTGCTTGCATATGTGTTTTCTTTTATGTCATAGCAATATGCTTAATTTAATTCAAAGTTTGTCAAATCCTGAAAAACTAATTGCTGCTAATAACAACTGCAAACATTATATTTTTATGAGGAAAAGTTTTACTTAGAAGTAGCAGCGTGATCATTGAAATAACAATAAATTAAACTGAGACTTGAGATTCAAAGTTCTTACCTTGAAGTCATCAATCAGGGCAAAGTCTGGAAAGAATGGCAATATATCCTCGATTTCCAGAAGACCATCAGTTTCTTTGAGAAATGCTATTGCTTTCCTGATATTCTCTCTTTTAGAACCCTTTTCCTGTTCAATAACATGCTTTGCAACCATAAGCCAAAGCTTCTTTCTTAGATCTTCATCATCTTCAACTTTGTCTGCTTCAGCCATAGCAAGCTCAAGGTCAACCTAGTGGAGCACAATTAGACAACAAGAAGATCAAGGTTTTGCAAGTAGTGATCACATTATTTCTTCACTTTTCTCTATTGAACCATACATGTTAATGATTTCTCTTTTTCTAGGTGATTCATAATGGAATGTACTATTCCCTTTTTTTCTCCTTCAAAGGTTTACTTGGCACCTTTGCTTTTGGAGTTAGACATGCCAATGAGAACAAGCGGAAGAGATCTAAGGATCCTTCAACACTGCCAACCCCAAGTTCCACACGACAGACGCATAAACCAAGATGCAAAAGAAAAATACAATTAAAAAATAGCGACATTTTAAATCTAGTAGCACCTATCTATAACCTGCAATGCAAGAGCAACTGCTTCTTCATGCATGGACATCATGCTGTATATGTGAACACAAGCACGCATTCACTTTTCCTTAAGGCACAGACGCAATGCATATTTTGGATCATAGAAGAATTCAGGACCATTTTCTATTCCTTTTCCAAACTTACATTGCAAGAACCGCAAAAGTGCATCGTCATCTTCCTGATAAATAACGAAAACAAATGTCAATCCCCATACAGGTAGTGATCCAGGAATTCATAAAAGTAGATAAAGGAAATAATGCAAGAATAGACATCCAGCTAACTTCAATTAACTTTAGTTACATTAATGATGGCCATTCACAAGACTATGCTCTCCTTTGGAGAGAAGCATTGGCACAATTGTGAGGGGATTGGGCTACAATCCTTTTGTGCCTATCTGTTTTATATGCTTTTAATGGTGGAGATTATTTACACATTTTAGATTTAATCCAAACCATTATACCAGCACATTAATGAACTTGATCAAAAAACTAAATTTGAACCATTGAATTAACGCTAGAGTGTAACAATATCTCTGCTATCGAAAGCACACAAAGGAGATAGGGCAAAAAGACCATAACCCAGCGCCTCATCCCATTATGAGGACTGTGGCTAAAGGCTTTGGGTGCAAGTTGTCTAATAGCCTCTTTATTATCAGGAAGACTGCATGCATATGATTCTAAAGACCTATAGTTACAGAATTCTCTTACGTTGAGCTGCCCTTTTTCACCCCCATAAAAAATAAATTAACCAAAATGTTGGCAGGAAAACACTGTGTGAATACAACACAGAAAGCTATTTTTAGATGCCTCAGTGGAAATAAAATAAGTCCACATAGAAAAAAAGAATCTGCTAAAAATATTCAGGACTAGAATACTGACACACTTATTCATACTATTACATGGACAAGGAAATTTCTATGTGATGCTTGAGATATATCTAAAAGTTAATGCCCTGTTATTGAGAACAAAGAACTGATACACAATAAATTCAACCATTAGTTCATTAAGTTAATGCCAAAAATAGAAGATGCATCAAAGAATATAAACACAAGTATTATCTCCATATTCTAAGAGAAAATTAACCTGCTTAGCATACAGAGACAGAAGCAAATTGTGAACCCCAGGATCCTCATTATGTAGACGATGAACACAGAATTCCAAGTATTTGATCACTTCATGTGTTTCATTCCTGCATAAGCAAATTTTTCAAGGGGAATGTGGTCTGTCACATGTATACGAGAACAACTGCTATATTTAATATCCATCCAAGAACCACAAAAAAAAAAGAAGAAAAGATAAAAATCATGGAAACTTCTATTTATTGGCCAATCAATTCACAACCATGTTTGCTGGCATCGTGTAGTAATTTTCCTGAGAAAATATATTTACATATGCAAGGACCTTCAAGTTCTCAACATTTTTATGCTTTAGACCAAAGATTTCTACAGCTTCAATACTAGCAGCAGAATCACAAATATAGAATGCAAGTATATGGAGCAAAGAGTGCAATATCCTAGCTGTTTGGAAATGTAAATGCAAATTGCATTTCTTCATTTCATGGAAAAACCCATGAAGCAAACTTCATGTCCATTGAAAATGTCATCAGCTAAATCTAACAGTGTTGTAAAAAGTTTAACAATTCTTAGTATCCTATGCATGTTTTGACAACAGTTAGAATGTAAAACCAGCACCAATTATTACAGGAAAGCTAAATTCATCTTTAGAATGATATGGAAAGAAACACAATATTCTAATTTTATATTGCACATTACTTTGCATGAGATTCACTCGAATAACGCATCAATGCAGGAATCAGTTTCCTTGGGTTCAGATTTTTGGTTGTCATCCAGGACTCCACAGTTTCATATGCATCAAGCACAATGAGATTGGAAGCGAACTTATACTGCAAGGTAAACAATATAACGTACATTAATCCTCAACAATTAATCCTGAAATAACAGGCACTAATATATTCAAATTACAGAGAGCAACAACACAAAGAAGGCCGGACATATTCCTTAAAGTGCATTTAAATCATTACCTGAAGATCTAGGGGAACAGCAGGCTTTTGAAGCACTTCCAGTGCTTTCTTTGCTTCTCCTTGCTGAATTAATACACCATGCATGTAAAAAATGAAAAAAAAAAGAAATAAAAGTATCATTTCAGTAACTCAAATTGATATATATAAAAAAAAAATATGTTGTAAAAAAGAAAATAAAAAATTATCATGTCAGTCAGAAAAAAAAATCAACACAAATGCAGGATTTAGAACAGGTTGTGATTGGTCCAATAAATAGTAATAAAATAATCACTTCATTAATTATTTCTAGTCATTTGACAAATGACAAGTAGGTTTATTGATATCCCAACAGAAGTGCTATGATTTAACTGCAAAAAAACAAAAAAAAGAAGGAAAAAAAAGATCATTTCAAAGAAGAATGATTTCCTTTAAGACAGCTCCTAATCATTATTTTTTCTCTTCTATTAACAGAAATCTACCAGGAAAAATGCTCACCTCATGTTGCACAAAACATGACATGAATACAGTTTTACAAAGATATTAAAGAATGCACATATTACAAAGATTGAGACTTGAGAAAGACTTTGAGGGTGTCAAATCACCTGAATATAGTGGTGAATTACAATTTCATATTGCTCCTTCAGGCTGCCAAAATATACCAGTTCTTCAACCCTTCCATAGCTACAGAAAAATCATATGAAATGATATCATTAATATTAGAACAGAAAAATAATACAAGGCAAAAAAAATTGAAAGTGAGGTATCAGTGTTAGCTGCAATTGTTGCACAGCAATGCCACACTCAAGATGATTCTCTGCTATATTTCTTGACATTTGTCATAACTGTACTTTTTTTATCATACACAACTATCAAGTATATTTACCCATGAGGGGTAGTCCAGCTGGTAAGCAAGCAAAGACTTGCAGTCCAAATATTGGTTTCAAATCTCATGGGCAACAACTATAAAAAAACATCAAGTTATTTTTGTATAATAAGCAATGTCTATTGGAACTTTTTACACAGGAAAGACCTAATTTTGATGCATAATTTCTGAGTTTTCCACCTTTTTTTTTTGGAATAGAAAACGAAGACATGGTTTGGCATAAATAAATATGAAATATTTTAGAATGAATGCTCAAATCAGCAAATGAGCATACAAAGAAAACAACTATAGGATCATATTTCGTGTATAAACAAATCAACAGTAAAGAAGTGACTGCTATTTTCCATTTGACGCTAGCTTTATTACTATAAAGCTGTGAAGCTGACACAATGTAAATAAAAAAATAATAATCTATTACTCTCTGTTTAATGTTTACTGTCGAGTCAATGAAAAATAATCCCCATTCCACAAGAGAGATCCAGATTGAAGTTTGGTAGGAAAAAGGAGCCAAAGTTCTTAACATGGATACAACCAAAACTTGCGGGGAAAATACCTCTCCAAGAGTCTCATTGTGGTTGCCTCATCCAAGACACCCTTGCAATCACTAAGGAAAGCACGGAACTCTTGAATGATTGATTGGTATTCGGAATTGTGATTTTCAGAAGCATTGTCCTCTTCCAAAAGTAGCCTATTTATCTAAAGAATCAAAATATGAAAACTAGTTAGTCTTACTGATATAAGATATCAATCATCATTTAATATTGTATTTATAAGAAATTATGCTGTTAAAAGGAAAGAATGACCAAGGAAGTATAAAAACTAAAAGTAACATTTTCGACATAAAGTACATAAATTTTAAATTGAAAGGAAAAAGTGAACATAAAGAATATAGGTTTTCAAAAGAATTTTCATGCTTTTTGACATGGCAACTCAACATATGATTGTTCTCTTGCCAGTGCGAGGGAAAAAATATCTTTTAATCAGACAAACAGAAAGATAAATGATTGAAGAAACTAGAAACCAAACAGCAATATAGTTCTTTCATATCACAAAAAGAGAAAACCTTGTCCAAGTACAACTCAGTTGCCCAAGTTGAAATCATTGTTATCAGGCACTTATCATCCTTTGAAAGATTATCAAGCTTTCGCAACAAGTAGGTTCTCAATGCATCCTGCAAGTACACAAAAACAAAGGAAATCATTCCAGATATTCTATAGATACAAATGACAGCATGAAATTTTGATAAATGGAGAAACATATCACCATTTTTGTTCAATAAGATGCCAATGTGGATGATTAACTCATTCCATACTAGAGATAATCGTAGGAAATCTTTTGATAACGGATTACTATTTGTCAATGATCTCCCACAAACAAGATAATTGGTTGAATCCCGTGAAACCATTTCACAAAAGTTCATTGGTATCTTCTTTTCATAAAGCAAATCAATCTCATTAAAAATAAACCGTGGCTGGCTTATCTTTCTTCTTGCAGCAGTTGCAAAGAGAAAAGTTCTGAATTATATATACTTAAGCTTATAGTGTGAGCAGATAAGCACCAGACACAATCTATGTTCAAATAGAAATTTCTATTTAGCTCAATATAGCTAGAACCTCAAAACTGCCATATTCTGCAAGCAGTAAAACACAATTCTAAACATTCTTAATATCAACATCCTACTTAAAAATGTCTATAAGAAACCATTATCTCATGATCTGGACTAGCAATATGGATTCAAAATTCTACCGAAATTCTAATTTGATCAGAAATGATTATAATTCACCTGTTCACCAACTGTAATGAACTTCAGAGTAACTTCTTCAAATGATAATATGTAGTTAATCTGCAAAAATGTTTCACCAGTTATAGGCCATTAATTATCAAGAAAAAAATATCAACTTTAATGGCATAAAAAACAGTTCAAACTACATGAATCTGCAGGTTGACTAAACTATGGGAAACAATTTCTCAAAAAAGACAGCAGTCAGCAGCTAATAAGCTATCTGCTTCCAATATTAAGCAAGAAATTCAATCAAAGCAGCAAATAACAGTCTATAGACAAACAACATATAGAGAAATATCTTAACATAAAAAAATGCTGTAGCTGTTATATTTAGTAAATCTCATTTGTCTAAACACATTAGAGACCTTCAAATTCTAAATTGGATTTACACCCTCACACACCAAGGTAGTATGTATAACCAATTAGTAAACTCCAGCATTCATATGATCAAAGTTGAACGAATAGTAGGGATAAGTAAATGGGATGTCTAATTATGTCTTCAAGAATTAACCTAGTAATATTAACTTATTTCACGGGTCAACCAAATATGAAACGTAAATTAATATGGGAAGATGAACATCACAAATGAGATATCACTAATAATATCAAGGAAAGAGAATTTACTTTTGCATAAAAAGATGCTACTCTTAGAAAATCCCTCGAAGTGAATGCAGCATCTGCCTGCATCATAAATTTCTCCAGTTACACTAGCTGCATAGCTAGAAAGATTCTCTACAGATTTTGCTCAAACAAGTATTTGAAATTAAGTTTCTATTTTCAAGTTATTATTCAAAGAAGTTATACATCATGCCAATAGAAATAAAGTCGTTTCTTTACTTTTCATGTGGTTCAATAGATTACCTGCACTAAATACACTTGGTCTCGCTGGAGTGGGTCTCGACAAGCTGCCAAAGCTGCAGCATATTCTTTCATGTCCAGATACACCTTCCACATATCTCGGCCTTCATAATTGACAGAGACCTATATTTTCTTCTTCAATTTAGAGTCAGCAGCAAAAATTAATTATAAAATGGACTTTAAGCGACTTTGAAATCAACAGGCACAAACCTGGAAAACCGAATTTTGGTCATATGCATAAAACAAGCCTGCTGTGGCATCACTGCATAATGCAATGATACCCCTTGAACCTGAATCTGATGCTTGATCAAACTGAAGTTCCTCAATTATTTGCTCACTAATTCTGTTCACAACCTAAGAAAACGTTTAAAAACATTAAATAGGAACTTCTAGATTAAAAGAAACAGCAAAAA
>CAODLS010638945.1:0-14515 GCA_948243855.1 Flueggea neowawraea | reverse complement strand
GAAGGAAAATAAACTCCTTCTAAGATAAGAACTCAAAATCCTATTTTTTAGGAGTGTATGGGTGGCCACATAATGGAAAAGGGAGGAGAGAATTGATTCAAAACAAAACCCTAATTTTGTGGTGCATATTCGGCATACATAAGGGAGGAAAACCCTAGGGTTTTTGAGGTGACTCTTTTTCTCACTCTTCCTAAAAGTCGTAACCTAACAAGGGAAAACAAGAGAAAAATTAATTCTCTCACTTGCTCTAGATTGAAGGTTCGGCATTCATTCAATAGAGAAGGAAGAAAATTGTTTTGCTTAGCCCTTCACTAGTCCGAATTCATCAAAGGCTTGAAAAGCTTCCTTGAGTGCTAGCACACCTGATCCTAACCTTTTGATCTTGTGTGTGTGTGAGAGTAGAGGGGAGTCGTCGTTTGGTAGTCCCTAAGTCAAAAACAATTCGACATTAGCTAAGGAGAAAGGGATCAAATTTTGATCCGGGCTCTTTGGGTGTTTGTTGAAATTCGTCATCAAAGTGAGAGGTAATAAAATTCTGCACTTAATTTAATATGATTATATTATCATACTTGGATCTTGTGGCGTGTTTCTTGTGCTTTTTTGCTGCGTATAATGTTGATTAGTCGCATAAGAAACCCAACAAATCAAACTCAGATCATATTTGTAGTTACAATCATCCTTACCATAATCGTCTAAACCCAAACAAGACATTAATGATAGAAATAATCACATCAGCAATTACCAACCAAATTCCTTTCAATTTATTGAATCAATAAATCTTTCTCAACCACATTCCTTCATTAAACTGATCGACCTCCACACGTTAAATATTCAATTTCTTCCCATATCAACCAATAAAATTTTATATGAGGGTCTATTTCTAATGTGTCCTATATTTAAGTATCTAATTAAGCAAGTTTTGGCATAATTTTGTCTCACAATTGGTTATTAAACTCTCTATTTATACACTTTGTACGATTTGTGTAGGGCAAAATTAATTTGAATGAAATTGGACCAAAAATGAAGACAATGGAAATGAAAGGTGAAGGTTTTGAAGAATCAAGAAGGCTGAAAAACAGTGGTGAATCACGGTCATGAAGCTGACCGTGATTCAACCAAGGAAGATCCAGTGAACCAGTCACAGTTCGGTTCACGGGCGAAACACAAGAATCAAACCAAATCGTGAACCAGTCACGGGCACATCTCATGGTCGTGAAGCAAACCATGAGTCAATCAAGGTCCACCCATCACGGCATGAAGCAGATTGTGACGAGGAGACACAAACCAGAAATCGACCAGTGGTGAGTCATGGTCATGAACCAGACCATGAACTGGTCACGACCAGTATCACGACCGTTACCATGACCATGATCGAGGAGAGAGAAAGATACATGAATTCGAGAAGTGGGGACCAAGGACATTTAAGGAAGAATTGTGTAGGGTTTCTCCTCTCAAAACTTGTAAAGGGTATAAATACCCCTCATTACTCAATTAAAGAAACTTACATCATATCATTCAAACATTCTATATTATTTTTATTCATCAAACTCCTTATTAAATTTCATTTTTATTTTAAGGAAACAAAAGGTGAATCATCAAGAATGAAAGCTCCTTTGTTTGGGCATTATTTATCAAGGCTCTTGAATTTGATTTTCCTTTACTCTCCAAAGTTGTATTAAGTACTATCTTTTCTTTTAATGAAAATTGTTATTGTTGTTTTACTTACATTATGTTAGCTTAAAATTTTTACTTAAGGGTGTAAAGATGTAGGATAGGGATGATGATTTTGCTTGATTTGTGATTGGGTTATTGAGTTGCTAAGGTTTATTATAAATTGATTCATTGGGGTTAGTTTAATGAATTTTTTATTATGACTATGACTTAGATTGGCCACCTAGGTTGTAGTTCTAGCAAGTTTAGTTGATGAATCGAGAGGTGAAGACTAAATGAGGCTGCAATCATTAAACTGATGTGAATTAGGATAGAGATATACATATGCTCATAAGGTGTTTGATGAAATTTTCGACTAGCTTAATGACCTTAATTAATTAATGTGAGGCCGAGAGGACCCTCTTAATTAATGTAGGGATTGTTTAGATGACCTTGAGAGAGACTTTAAACAAGCTTAGAGGAGAGAACACCCAACCCTAAAACCCCCTTTCATTAGCTTAGTAATTTAGGAGTCCCTAGCCGAAATCTTGAAACCCCAACGCTTTCTTTACATCAAATTTCATCACCTTTAAGCTTAGTTTTTGAAATTTGTTGTGATACATTTTAATCACTCAAAAATTCGAAAAACCAAACATGATTTTACTTGCTTTAGTTTTCCTTTTCAATCATAATTAACTCTCGCTCTTCGAGGATTTAATACCCTAGGATACTTTGACAGTTTAAAACTACATCGATCTTTGTGCACTTGCAACGCATTGTGCACTTTGAGTGGTGTTCTTAATTATGACCTTTGTTTAATTTCACTTGTTTTTGTGTTTGTTTGCTTTTGTTTTCATGGTTTATATGAAGTTGAGGCAAACTCAAAGCTTGGAGAATATTGAAATCATCCCTTTGATACCAAAAATTGAAAGGTTGTGATGTGCTTGTTGGAATTCGTAACTAAATTTATGGTATTCATAAGCATACATGGCAGCGAAAATAACAAAAATTTTAAATTTAGAACTCGACCAAGGATCCATACACGTCAACATATACAATTAGGGTTATGGTTTTTACCTTAAAACCAATGCTCGAATGAATGATTGAATGGAGTATTGGCATAGTTTTTAGTAATCAAGGTCAAATCCCCTTTCTCCCACGTTGCCTTTACGCGAACGTGTTTAAAGGTATCCACACAAAGGAGCTTGCTTGGATCGGCCTAGTGCACTCGAACTTGAGAATCTCTATTCTAGCCTTACAAAATTATTTTCTCTCTTTGTAATTAGCACTCACAAATTCGACCATACCCTCCTTTTTGGATGTACAAAATCGACCCCTATTTATATAAGCATTGAAAACCCTAGCCTTTCTTCTATTAGGACTTGTTTTCCTTGTGTTGCAAGCATAAGAAATCCTAGCTAGTTATAAACTGTACTATATTTTCTTTTCCTTGTCATACAAGAATCAATGCTCCTAAAAAATAGGAGTGTGCAGAATTTTTTTCTAAAAAATAGGAGATGAGTCGAATTTGTACATAGGCTATTTAATGTTATTGAGCTTTTAATCATATAATACATTATCATCAAATAAATCACTGTATGATTAAAATACATGGGCCAAATTTATGTCACACATAATAATATGTTCAAAACATATTTAACCCATTAAGAAATAATTTATATTAAAAGCTCATTACATTAATGGATAATATTTTGTATCATATATAAGAGATAAATCATAAAACCTTGAATTATTATTGATTAATCAAATTAATTATCTTAATTATTCAATTACTACAAGAGAGAATATTTGTGAGTCGATCCAACTCGTTTAAGTTTGTGACCCAATAGACCCACTCAAATTTTTCAATGGGCCTCCTCCCAATACTTGGGCCCATAGTCCATAAGTGATATCTAGTAATACATTATGGCAACCCAAATCGAGTGGATGCCAGAGATCCGAGTTTAACTTTTCACAGTTTGATATCCAGTCCTTTTGTCTCACGATATCTAGATTAAGTATAAGGCATGGATACATGTCAACCTTATATGCTTAATACATTTCTTGATCCCAAGTAGATTGATATAACAAATGACATTGATAATACCTTTACCAATTCATTTGAGCATGCATACATTCCATCAATCTTACACATCAAGTGGCCTATAGATATCACTCTTCACAAGAGGAACAAATTTGTCACTCTCATTATCACTCCTCTACAAGATTCATGGCATATCCAATCATAGCCTTTATTGTTACCCTATTACGGATAACGTTTGACTAAGTTAAAATATGTGATTCCTCATGTAGAAGTCGATAGTAGTTTTAGTCAAATGACTCAAATATCACCAGTGTATGTAAGCTACTTGTGACATTAATCCATGAAGTGCTTTCATAGTGGGCCATTCCAATACATGTTCTCTAGCATGTATCTATGTTCTAAGTAATGTCTTCACATCCATAATCAATAAAACGTGATTATCCACTTAGCAACATACTAATATTAATTTATTATCATTCCTATGATAATACTCGATTAGGGACATTTAGAATAGTATTCCTTTAACCTTAGAATTTTACTATCAAATCAAAATTGATGACAAAAGGAAGAATAAACTATTCATGGAGATTTTATCTTCATAAAATATATTATAATATTTCATAGATATGAAATGAAATGCCTCTTCATTAAATGATAAATCGAATGACAATGTACATATATGATTGGACTAGGGCACCAAAACTAACAGTGCTAACCGTGCTATAAGAAGAAGGTAGCAAATGGCCAACATTTCAAGGCCTGGAGTTGAACATGAGAATGAGGAACGGGTTGAGCAATTACCGGGAGGTGGTAGTGGACAACCAATTCCAGTTAGAATGAATATAAGGGAGATCCATAGACCAATGATTGGAGCTTCTCCTTCTTGCATCCGGTTAAGTCCGGCAGTTCACAATTATGAGTTGAAAAACATGCACTTCAACTTGTTGCCATCCTTCGATGGGTTACCGGGAGAAGATTCACTCACATTCTTAAGGGAGTCTTATAATACCATCCAAACTTTCCCTCTCTATGACTTGACCGAGAATGAGCTTAGGATGTTGTTTTTCCCTTATACACTCAAGGATAGGAAAAAGACTTGGTTGATTAACTTGCCAGAAGGATCTTTGGGAACATGGGATGAGGTGTATGCAAAGTTTATGATGAAGTATTACTCACCACAAAAGACAGTGAAGCTTAGGAACAAAATTTGTTCATTTTCACAATTGGAGGGTGAGCCCTTTCATGAAGCTTGGTAGAGGTTCAAGATGTTGTTGAGCCAATGTCCACACCATCAATTTTCCTTGGCACTCCTCGCCCAATTATTTTATGATGGTTTGACTATGCATGGCCCAATACTAGTGGATACAGCTACATGTGGCTATTTTGGAGACAAGACTGTCGAGAAAGTTTATGATATATATGAAATGTTGGCTACAAACTCTCAACAAAATGTGATTAGGGGAAGAAGGGTCGGATTATATGAGGTAAGCACTTCTACTTATCCCGATTTGTCTTCCAAGGTTTATGATCTCTCTAGGAAGATGAATTTATTGCTAAATGCTAATGCAATGGTTAAAGAGGGGTATGTTTGGACACAATGAGATGACTTATGGTTTGAATGGTATGGGAGGTGGATTGGAGGAGGTGAATTATATGGGGGGATTCCATAGACCTCAACAAAGGAACAACCCTTATTCTAATACTTATAACCAGGGGTGGAGAAACTATCCTAACTTTGCTTGGAGAGACCAAAACACCTCGACCCAACCTAAACCTATGAGACCACTGGGTTTTCAACCTCGAGCACCTTACCAACCCTACCAAAAAAACTTACCCCATCCACCACCCCCACAACCTAGGCTAGAGAAAAAGCCACTCTTCAAAGACCTATTAATGCAATGCATTAGTAAGATGAAGGCCAAAGTGGATCAAATTGTTCAAACTCAATAAGCCACCATCCAAGACCTTGAAACGCAAGTGGGGAAATTGGCCAAGGCAGTCTTCGAGTGAGATAAACGAAAGTTTCCTAGCACATCAGATGTTAATCCCAAGCAAGCTATGGCTATTGCCCTAATAAGTGGAAAGGAACTTAATGAACCTAAGGTTGAGGAAAAAACAATAAAAGCTAAGGGCAACAAAACTTTGGAGAAGGAGAAAATACATGACAAAGAAAATAGTGCCCAGAATGAGCTCCCTTCCAACCAAAGAGAAGAAGTCAAACCCTACGTGCCACCTATCCCCTTTCCTCAATGGTTAAAGGATCACACAAAGGAGAAACCTTCATGAAGTACCTTGACATGTTCAAGAAAATCCAAATGAATATACCATTCATTGAAGAAATCTCTCGCATGCCTCATTATGCAAAATTTTTGAAAGAGATTGTTTCAAATAAGAAGAAGGTTGAGGAGTATGCTACCATCATTTTGATCGAGGAGTGTAGTGCGGTCAACAAAAATAAACTCCCTCCTAAGCTTAAAGACATTGGAAGTTTCACCATCCCTTGCAAAATTAGGAACTATGGGATCGAGAAATCCTTGTGCGATATAAGGGATTCAATCAATCTTATGCCACTCTTCATTTTCCATAAGCGTGGCATTAGAGGAGAACTTAAACCATCCACTGCGTCTCTTCAACTAGCATACCGATTTATTCGGTATCCATTAGGTGTCCTTAAGGATTTCTTGGTGAAAGTAGGTAATTTTTTTTTTCCTGCTGATTTTCTTGTGTTGAAATGGGAGAGGATTCCAAAATTTCCATTACCCTATGTAGGCCATTCTTAGCTACTGGTGGAACTCTTATTGATGTTCAAAAGGGTAAGTTAAGGGTTGGGAATGATACTCAAGAATTTAATGTATTTCAAGCTTTGAAATTTCCATCCTTGGATGAGGCTTGTTATATCCTTGACCTTGTTGAGCTTTTGGTAAGGGAAGTTCTTAGTATAGAAAGAGATGATCCTTATGAAGCATGCATCACTTTGAGTTTGTCATCAAAAATTGAGGATCCCATTTTGCATGAGAGTGCTATGAGGCTAGAAGGTGAGGGGTATCTTTTGAAGTCTAGATTTGAAGAATTGGGGATGGGAAAACATAGACCAAACCCTTGTAGTGAAACACCTCCTCAAGTAGAGCAAAAACCCCTACCATCTCACCTTAAGTACGTCTATTTAGGGGAATCCTCTACATTTCCTATCATTATTTCTGCTTGGTTGACTGATGTTTAGGTCGATAAATTGTTGAGAGTGCTATGTGAACATCAAGCTGCCATTACTTGGAGCATTTTAGATATCAAGGGCATAAGCCCCTCCATTTACATGCACCAGATATTAATGAAGGAAGGGCACAAACCCTCCATTGAACATGAAAGGAGGCTTAACCCCAACATGAAGGAAGTGGTAAGATCAAAGGTGCTCAAAATTTTGGATGCAGGTATTATCTATAGCATCTCTGATAGTAATTGGGTTAGTCCGGTCCAAGTGGTTCCTAAAAAGGGTGTAATTACTATGGTGGAAAATTCAAACAATGAATTGATCCCCACTAGACTTGTGAGCGGGTGGCAAATGGATATAAATTATAGGAAATTAAATGCCGCCACTAGAAAAGACCATTTTTCTTTGCCCTTCATTGACCAAATGCTTAAGAGGGTAACCGGTCATGATTTTTATTGTTTCTTAGATGGCTATTCCTGTTATAACTAAATTCCCATAGCACCCAAGGATCTAGAGAAAAACATTTTTACTTGCCCATATGGTACTTTTTCATATAGGACGATGCCATTTTGGTTGTATAATGCACCCGTTACCCTTCAAAGGTGTGTGATGGCTATCTTTTCGGATATGTTAGAAGATATCATAGAGATTTTTATGGATGACTTTTCGGTCAATGGTTCCTCATTTGATTTGTGTTTATCAAATTTAATTTTTTTTTGCAAAGGTGTGAGGAAACCAATTTAGTGCTAAATTGGGAAAAGAGTCATTTCATGGTCAATGAATGGATTGTTTTAGGACACTGAATTTGTTCAAAAGGCATTGAGGTTGATAAGGCCAAGGTGGAGGTTATTGAAAAACTGTCTCCACATACTTCAGTAAAAAGGGTTAGGAGTTTTCTAGGACATGTCGGATTTTACTGTGGCTTTATTAAATATTTCTCCAAAATCACTAAACACTTGTGCTCCTGATGCACCATTTAACTTTGATGCTGAGTGTGTGCAGGCATTTAATAAGTTGAAGAAAGCCTTGGTGTCTGCTCCTATTCTTGTCACACCAGATTGGAGTCTTCCATTTTAATTAATGCGATGCAAGTAATCATGTTGTAGGGGCAATGTTGGGCCAAAGAAGAGATAAAAGATTGCATGTTATTTACTATGCAAGTCGTTTTTTGAATGAGGCCCAAATCAACTATACTACCATCGAAAAGCAATTGTTGGCTATTGTGTATGCATTTGAGAAGTTTGGTCTTATTTGGTGGGATCCAAGGTGATTGTGTAGACCTACCATGCGGCTCTCAAATACTTGTTAACCAAGAAGGATGTTAAGCCTTGATTGATTAGGTGGATTCTCTTGTTGCAAGAATTTGATTTGGATATTAGGGACAAGAAGGGATGTGAAAACTTGGTGGCAAATCACTTGTCTAGGATTGAGCCACTTGATCAAGAAGAAGAACCTATTTTTGAGCAATTTCTAGATGAACAATTATTGAAGGTAAACCTAAGTCCTCCTCCTTGTTATGCCAATTTTGTAAATTACTTGGTTCTGGGGGTTGTGTCTAAGGGACTTTCTTTTCATCAAAGGAGAAAGTTTTTGGCAGATGTCAAATTCTATATTTAGGAAGATCCTTTGTTGTTCAAATATTGTGCCGATGGAATTGTGAGAAGATGTGTTTCGAAACATCAAATGCATTCAATTCTTAAACACTATCATTCATTACCTATTGGAGGGCATCATGGACAGAACAAGACGGCCGCTAAGGTTCTCTAATGTGGATTCTTTTAGCCAACATTATTCAAGGATACAAGAACTTTCATCATGACTTGTGATAAATGCCAAAGAAGCGAGAGTATTGACAAGCAGTATGCGATGCCTCAACAGGGAATTCTTGAACTTGAGTTGTTTGATGTGTGGGGTTTGGAATTCATGGGACCTTTTACACCTTCTCATAGGAACCTCTATATTTTAGTAGCAGTGTACTATGTTTCCAAATGGGTCAAAGCCATTGCTTTACCTAACAACATAACTCAAGTGTTGGTGAAGTTTGTGAAGAAGAACATTTTCACAAGATTTGGAGTTCCAATGCCCATTATTAGTGACAATGGTGTGCACTTCAATAGCCACTTATTCTCATCTCTCCCAAGATAAATACGGATGCAAGCATAAGTTGTCTACTACTTATCATCCTCAAACAAGTGGCCAAGTGGAAATTTCAAATAGGGAGATTAAGCAAATCTTGGGAAAGACAGTGAATGCTTCGAGCCAGGATTGGTCTTTGAAATTGGATGACGCTCTATGGGCTTATAAAATAGCTTTCAAGACACCTTTTGGAATCTTCCTTTTGAATTATTTATGGAAAGACGTGCCACTTGCCGGTGGATCTTGAGCATAAAGCATTTTGGGCGATTAAGACTTTGAATTTTGATTTGCACAAATCAGGGGAAAAGAGACTATTGCAATTCAATGAGCTTGAGGAAATTAGGAGGGAATCGTATGAGAATGCCCAGATTTACAAGGAACGAACCAAGGCTTGCCATGATAAGCATATCATGAGAAGGAAATTTATTGAAGGGAAAAAAGTTATCTTATTCAACTCAAGGCTAAAACTATTTCCTGGAAAACTCAAGTCAAGATGGTCCGGTCCATTTGTCATCACTAAAGTCCATCCTCATGGTGCAATCGAAATCCAAGGCAATGATGGATTACCTTTTATTGTGAATGTTCAACACTTAAATCATTACATGGAGGGCGATCAAGTAGACTTCATTCATGAGCTCACCCTTCAAGTTTGAAAGAGGAATTACATCTGAAATGATGTTAAACTAGCCACCGTCTGAAATGACGTTAAACTACCTTGTGAGTTTTTCTTTTCCTTTCATTTGATATTTTCATTATTGCATGCATTAGGAATATAGTGCTCAATAATGTGAATTATCATTTTGATTGAACAAACTTAAGTTCAACCTTATCATTACCTTTTTATAGAACAACTCTTTGTGAATGTTTTGCATTTCCTTTAACATTGATTTTAGCATTGAGGACAATGCTCAATTTGAGTGGTGGGGAATACATTAAATTGTTCATTAAAATTATGATTGAACGATTAATGTTCATGCATTGTATTTATTTGGTGAAAATTTGAGGAAAAGTGAGGGAAGATGTTGATTTTCAAAGAAGAGGGTGTGATTGAATAGTAGTCAATCACGGTCATGACCAAAGTAGATCACGGTCGTGACGAACACCATGACCATGACTGTGAGAGTGATAATGATGGACAAATGGTAAAATCCTCATGGTCATGACTCAAACTGTGGCTCAATCACGGCCAGCCTTACGACCGTGACCGTGACCATGGCTGACTCGTGATTAAATGCAGGTTTGACCGTGAATCAACTTCTAAAAAAAAAGCAGTTTTGTCTTGTATGGAGCATGCCATGTCTGCAACCATCATATGATAATATTCTTGTCTTGCCTCACTTTTAAGTACAAATAATGTAAAGAGGTAGTGTGTGTAAGAGGAGAAAAGAAAAAGTGTGCAGACTTTGGATTATTGGAAAGATAGAAAGAGACATATTTTTGTCTTTTCTTCCACCTCTTTAACCAAAAATTTCAATCAAAACACCAGAGTCATTTTTTTCTTTCACTTTGCATTCCAACGTCCTAATTCTCTCTTGCACTCAAAATCTTCATTCTTTCAACTCTCTCTTTGCCATCCTCTCTCACTCACTCATCTAAGTCATTGTTGTGACACTTATGTTCACTCACCTCTCCCATTTCAAGTTCTCTCTTTAGTTCTCTTTCAAACATCAACACAAAATCTCTCAAACCCTAGCTCTCTTCTCCATCCTCTCTTTTTCACTAATTGTGTTTGGAGTTTTCTTTGTCAAAAATTTTGGTTTCAAGAGAATAGGAAAAACCAAGGAGCAAGCTAAGAAAGCATCCACTCCTTCTTCCACTAACTTTCCATAGCAATCAAGTGAATAATTATCCTCTACTCCAACAACAACCACCTACACTAGGCAGAAATCTACCATTTCGGTCTCAGTGGATAGAAACAAGCCTCGCCGAAAAGGGGATAGGTCGGGAGCGTCCTCATCTCGTCCAATTGAAAAGCTCCCATCTTTTTTACATTTTGGAGAGGAGGAAGAACAAGCTTAGGAAAGGAGATCATCTGATACTCTCAAAACACCCTCTTACATCAAAAAAAATATATGGATTATGTTGATTTGGCAACTTTGAGAGTAGAGGAGATCATCTGAGAAATGGTTCATAATGGGGGGTTGAAGGGTTATTTAGTATGAATGAAAATATTTATGAAGAATTGACTTTAGAGGTGTTATGCACTTTTAGAATTGATTAGGAATCGAAAAATGGTTGCAATGTTTATTTTAGGTTGGCAAGAGAGGAGCGAGTGATGCATTTGATGAATTTGGAAGAGCTACGGGGTGTTATCAAGACTTTTTTTATGAATGAAGAATGGACCCTGACAGGCCTATTTGGGAAAGGAACAAATTTTGGAATGAGCTTGGTGAAAGAACAAATCTGGAATTTAGAGCAGGAATATCGAAAGCACCAAAAATGCATTCGAGTGTAATGAGGATGATGCATAAATGGATAACTAAATCCATAAATGCGAGAGGGGAAAGTGACAGTGTTGTGAGTGAGACCGATCTGTTGTGCTTGTACAGTATGGAAAAGGGGTAAAGTTAGATTGGGTAAATTGATGGCATAACATTTTTATGGAATGACAACTAAGAGAACTTGTCACTTGTATAGGGAATTTATGTCACCAAGTTGGCACAACATTTTGGTGTATCATTGAGGGGTCTAAAAGTGAGGAAGATGGAAGACCCTCGACATGAAGACATTGAAAATTATGCATATTGTCACAGAACGAAAAATTGTAGGAACACGCCTCACATGTGTTGGAATCCGTGACACATACACACAGCAGAAAATTAAAATTTTTGTCAACAAATTCCACCAAAAATCTAAGCAATTCGATAAAACCAATTAGGGAATATGTGTTTACCTCTATGTGTCAAACCAAAAAGATGAGATGCTGTTTGAATTGAGTCTTAGATGTTGCAAGATGAGAATGTCTTCTACCGATATCCACACGAACGAACTGCAAAGATGTGCTGGCACCGAATTTTGACTCTCAAAAATGCCTTGCTATTTTCTTGATTTCTTTAAGTACGGTGGACGGCCAAAAAGGTGGTGTAGTGTTTCATAAGAAGCCTATTTATAGACTTATGCAAGCCCTACTTCAGTCTCACTAGGAATCTTAAGTCTTTTCTCACAAGATTACTCTTATTTCTTGTCTAACAAGAATTAACCACTTAAAATATTATTATTAATTAATATAACAATTTTGGATTATATTACTTAACATAATAATTTCGGCCTCCATTATGTTTCACAAATAAAATGCTAATTGTCATGTTGAACAAGTCAAATGCCCTCTTAGTTGACTAAGTCAAACAAGTTTTCTCTTTTGTTGACTAAGTCAAACAAACTATTTTGACTAGATCAAACGAAATTTAATTTGTTTTAAAACTATTCTATAAAACAAATTATTTCGCATAAAATAATAGCAAGATAAATATAGCACAACTCGTAGGTTCACTCAATGTTAGCAGTAGGCCCAAATAACCATTTAGTCCTGCAAGTCATAAGCGGGTTCTAACAAGACATTATGAATACCCAACATGAGCAAATTCGATGACTTGACAAAACCTAATACACAGTTCGATATTTAATCTTTTTTGTCATATGATATCTCGATTAAGCATAAAGTATGGATCACGTCATCTTTATATAGGTTAATCACACATTTCTTGATACCCAAGTAGACGGACTAAATGAATGATATTGATAACCCCTATCAATCTATTTGATACCCTAGGATGCTTTGAGGGTTTAAAACTATATCGATCCTTGTGCACTTGCAAGGCATTGATCAATATCCCACACTCTTAGCTTTGTAAATTGATTTAGATTCTAAACATATAGATATTTCTAGGAATATAAATCATGTTGTTTGATTCAATCTACAAAATTTGTGGTAAATTTTTAAAGTCAGACTAAGGACTCTAACAAGGCAGTCACACCTCCACTTAGTGTTTTAATCACGGTTTACTCTATTCGAATCCAAACTCAAAACAATTTTTTTGATTTAGAAACTAGACTCACATATCAGTGTGTCTGGAAAATATAAGAGTTTAAATTAAAATACAGAGATTGAAGTAAATTTTATGTCTAAACTTAGAATCAAACTGTATTTGGTGGAACAATAAACATGACCAGTCCTAACTAAATAAGCCTAACTCCCTATATACATGGAATTAATATATGAACTTTTGTAGGATACTAGAAGTCATAAATATCTACAAATTGGATGTTTTCCACATTTCAAAAGTAAGTCTATGAGGTTTCCACAATTAGCTTCCAAACAAACTATGCTTACAACATCCTTATTTAGGTCAGCTCTTACTCTTTCAATCATAAATACAAAACAACATAGAATTAGCATAAATCCTTTTACAAGCATCTATAAGACACATAAATCCAAAAGTTTTATTTTTGAGTTTTCTTAAATTCCGACTCTAAGGAACTAGAAAATAGGAACAAAATAAAGGTTGTCAAGAGCTGCTAAAGGTTCAAAATTACCTTTGTCTTATGCTTCCTTTGTTGATTAGAAAAAGAAGACTAGCTGTGGAAGGAATTTCATCCTTAGGTTTGGCTTCCAAGTGGTGTGGTTTCGAGTGAAGAAAGACTGTTGAAAACAGGTTGGTCTCTATGTATATATATTTATGTAAAAAATGTTAAGTAGGCTACCACCTTTCCAAACTTATCCTAATTAAGAATTTATGCTGCTTAATTTTCCGTGAGTGTGCAGGTGTAATGATATATGATCATGTGGATTTTTTCGATCCATGACATAAAAATGTGCAAAGCTTGGGTAAGTATGCTTTCCCCTTTTTTGTTTTCTAAGTTGTCACATAAAACACAATATTTTGATTCCTAATCTCATTTCCTATTTTCTATTCTTTTAAGTCAGCTAACTTCACTTAATGATTTGTTTTTTTCCAATTCCAATCCTTATATTATTCTTAATTCAATTTGACACATTTTGAAAATAAGGTTTCAACTCTAATTATAAATTTAATACTACAATTTTAATTGGCATTTGTCGCAACTAAGCGACTGTACCTAATAATTATTTGTTAATCAACTTCTTAAATATTTATCTTTGCATCTAAATTCCAATTATAAATAATGGACACTACATCATGAAATTGCATATGCAATGTATATACCAATATATGTATGTTATGTATGGTTATTTGGAGAGGGGTTGTCACATTCTCTCCTCTTAAAATAATTTTGTAAACGAAATTCAATACATGGGTTCTCAAATAAGTGGGTTATCCACACCTCATATTCTCTTATAACTCTTATGTCGCTTCCTTTCTTGAATGGCGTTTCCACAATACTTTTACTAAAGGAATCTCCCTATTCCTTAACTGTGTCATCTTGTGGCCGATAATCTCTATTTGTTCCTAAACATACGTTAGATTCTCGTCAAGTTCAATCGGTTGATCACTTAGCACATG
>CAODLS010638880.1:0-10000 GCA_948243855.1 Flueggea neowawraea | reverse complement strand
TTTCAATTTGTTTTCTTCAGAAGATTCTCCTCTCCCCTTGAACTGCCCAATGGTATATTCCCCCTTTACACCCTATTTTCTTATTTTAATATTCATGCTACAAGATTTGGATCATTTATTTATTTTTCATTATTGATCAACCCTTTTTTTGGATTCCAACTTATTAACCTCTCCGATTTCAAAAGATATTCTACTTAGATCCCATATTCTCCTTCTCATATTCCTCCTTCCTTTCCTTGTTTCTCTCATCGGATCTATCTATGCTCTCTACCACCACACACTGCTCTTTTGTATATAATCCTCACAATAATTCTAATCATACTCGCAATTAACCCCTAATTACCAAGACGTAACTGCTTCTGTAATGGAATTTGCCTACAAGATGCAACGGTGCCATGATTATGTGGAGGCGTTAGAGGAAGAGAGGCGTAAGATTCTCGTCTTCCAGCGCGAGCTTCCTTTGTGTTTGGAGCTTGTCACTCAAGGTTTCTGTTTAATTTTTATTTTTTGTAGTTTCTCTTTTTTCTTTTTTGGCTTGAGGAGTGGTGGTTGATGGTGAAGATGTTTGTTTTTTTGTTGCAGCAATTGAAGCCTGCAAGAGAGAGTTGTCCGGAACGACGACGGATTACATGCACGCCCAATCGGAGTGCTCGGAGCAAACGTCGAGCGAGGGACCGGTGCTTGAGGAATTTATTCCTATTAAGAGGACTCCTTGTTCTGATAACGACGAAGGAAATGAAGACGAAGACGAGGAGGACGAACTAGAGCCACAAAAATCACAAAGCCAAAGAAATAGAAGCAGCAGTAGGAACAAATTAGATAACCACAACAGCAGCAACGGTGACCTCAAGAAGAAATCGGATTGGCTTAGATCTGTGCAATTGTGGAGCCAATCACCAGATCCATCTCCCAAAGAGGTATATATCTTCGCATTTAAATTTTCAGTCCAGTAATTTTTTTTTGCAAAAATTTTATGGTTTTTAATTGTTGCAGGATGGGCCGAGAAAGGCGGTGGTGACGGAGGTGAAGAGAAATGGAGGCTCATTCCAGCCGTTTCAAAAAGAGAAAAGCAGTAGTAATGAAAAGAGAAGTAGCACTAGTAACAATAACAGTAATCAGACAGTAGGCAAAACGGCAACGTCTACAGTACCGGCATCGGCGGCGAGTTCGACGGCGCAGACAACGGTTGGAGGGAATAGCGGAGGAGGTAGTAACGGTAGGAAAGAAGAGAAAGAAGGGAAGCAGCAAAGAAAGCATAGGCGGTGTTGGTCGCCGGAGTTGCACAGGCGGTTCTTGCATGCTCTTCAGCAGCTTGGTGGCTCACATGGTGAGTCGTTAATTCGATTTGATTTTTCAAGTTTTGGGTTTGGTTGGTTTTGATTTTGGGACTGATGCTAATTAAGGTTTTAATTTCGTGTCTGGTAATTGCAGCTGCAACGCCGAAGCAAATTAGAGACCTAATGAAGGTGGATGGGCTTACAAATGATGAAGTGAAGAGCCATTTACAGGTTAGTTAGCGTTAATCAGATTAGGCTTTGTAAATTGAGAGTGATTAAGTTTTAATTAACAACTGAGATTCTGAAATGCAAAAATGGTTACCAGTAAATTAGGATTTTAGTTGGTTGACAAACCCTAAAAAAGAACTAGGATTTGGTAACGAGAAGATCAGAAATCATCAATTCAATTTGTTATGTTGTTATTAAACATGACATTGATCGACTTGTTTCTATCGTTACAGAAATACCGTTTGCATACAAGACGGCCAACCCCCGCAATCCACAACAACTATAATCCTCAGACACCCCAATTTGTAGTTGTCGGTGGCATATGGATGCCACAGCCAGAATACGCAGCAGTGGCAGCAACAATATCGGCAGAAACAGCCTGCACCAATGCAATCTACGCACCGGTGGCTGCGCCATCGCCATCGATCACACAGCTGTCAACATCAGTGCTACAAAATCAGCAAAATTCGCAATTGGCATCAGAAGGAAGAGGGAGTCACAGTGATGGAGGTGTTCATTCGAATTCTCCTTCCACGTCTTCCTCTCACAAATGAACATGAGAGATCAAAGATGCAAAATTTTGTAACCATATATGTAAACCCTGTTGAGGAAAAGCCAATTTTATGTAACATAGACATGATTCTGAGGTTTTTTTTTGGGTGATCATATGATATATTTTTTTGTTTATTTTGTCATTTACATTTGTGAAACTTAGATATGAAGCTGTCGGCCTTGAATGAGTTGAGTATTTGTACTACTTTTTACCCGTTGCAGGTTCTAATGAAGAGAAACACAATCAAATAAATGACAGACATTTCGTTTTTTTTTTTCATTTGTTTTTGCTGAAGTACTCTTACCTTAGAATTTAGTCAGGCTTGATTTACAAGCATTGGTCTGGACATGACATTTTAACTACAGCATAGTCAACATTTGACCCACAATAAAATTTTTCTCCATATACGAAACTTAATTAATTGCAGAAAATATTTGAAAATGGTAGGTCTCTTTGACCACCATAGGATGCTTTTTTTGATATTGCAGTAGTTTTATCAAGAGGAACAAACTTCACAAAAATAACGAGATGCCACAGAAAGGATTCTTCATTTTTCCAGATGACTTGCAAAATACTGAGCCTATCCGTGTTTATGGTTTTGCTCAAACCATCAACACGCGGGGTACAATTGTTTACGGTGAAATTTGACAATTCCTTGTATGGTGGACATAATGGAAAATCCAATGTGCAAATTGCTGTCAATTAGGAAAGGAGGGTCAACTTTTTTAGAGGACAGTAAAGCCACATAAGGAAACATTTGCCGTGAATGGCAAGAGAGTGACCAAGGATGATAGAAGATTGAGATTGTTATTTGATTGCAATGGATCCAGGACAAGGAAAGGAACGTCAGGAGACAGATTGTGCAAGTCAAAAACAAAGAAGGAATTTGCTTGGAGGATACTAAAGCAATCTAAGGAAGAATCAATGGAATTGAGATTTAATGATGAATTAAGGGTGTCCTCCTTAGTAGAAATGATGGATTCACACTGAAGCACTATAAATAGGTGCAGGAGACATCCAAGAAGGACCATCAACCAATCAATTAAACCAACCTCCACACAACATGAATCTTTGAATTATGTTATTATTTTCAATCCTTGCACTCAGTCTTTAGCTTTCAATATTGCTAGTGTCATTAGTTTTTATTTTCATTCAACTGTCCTCAGCTTTGTTCATCAAGCATTCTCAATAACTTTTCAATTCCAAAGTTTATTATTTAATTTCATCAGTGTTCTTATCTTGTTATTGTTATCAAAGAGCAAGAGACTCATTGTCTCGTTTGTTTAAGAAGTCAGGTTGATTTTCTCGAGTGCAAAACATCTTTAATTCATGATTTAGGAAAACCAAAAATTCCTTGGCATGCTCTAACGACACTTGAAACGAAGGGCATCATTGTCCCTTGGATCGATTTCTCAAATTTTTAGGGAACAAACCTAATCTATAAAAAAAATAAAATTGTCATATATATTTGTGAAATTCTCTCTTTAATATGTTCTAATTTCATCTTCTCCAATACATATCACTGATAGATTAATAAAAAAAAAAGCATTTTTGCAATATAATAAGTGGCAAAATAATTTGTGTACATGAGAAGAATTTTTTAACCAAAACAGGTAAAGGAAAAAAGAAAGTTTGGTAGATTAACTACCTTACTGAGATGAATTGCAGCAAGGTGGGTTGGATTGGAGCTACTTGTCTGTCTGTATAAGCAACACAAAAACCAGATTCGTCCAAGTGGACGACAGTACTGGGGGTTTGGTACCTGGGAGGGACTATCATTTGTTTCTCATGTTTCATGATTTCGGATTTCAACACTTGTCACTCACCCCTTCTGTCTCCTCCCTTTTTTCACTTCCAATCATCATATAAGTTCCAAAGCATGAAGATTAATTGAAACTGAAACAACTCGAGCGTTAGAAGTCGTGAATTAAACTCGAGAATTAAGAAGTGGATTAAATTTTCTGTGAGAGAAAATATAATGATTTATAAAGAAAGCAATTATGCAAGTTCCAAAATGAGCATTAATGGTGTATTTATTTTTTTAAAAAAAAATTGATAACCATTTTAAAAAATTAAAATATTAAGGATTTCTCTTATATAGTATTCTCAAAATAAATACAGAAAGCAAAAATCATTAGACCAATAAGCAATGATCAACATATTAAGGGAGAATAGTGACGAGAAGCTGTTCCCATGATTATATGGCTTGCGTAAAGGTTAGATCTTTCTCCATTAAATCCTGGAAAATGTGGCACTAAAACGACCCTTCCTTGTGTTTTCATTCTTGTTTCATATATACCATCTTTTTCGATTATAAAGGTTTCATTTAATCAAAATTTCACACACCAAACATTATATATATGCTTAATAATGGATAATGTTAAGAGTACGTTTCGTCGTGTTAGCATAAAAATTATATATTATGGATATTTACAAGAATACTCCATCAAAAATATTTCAATCAGTAGAATGAAAACTATTTAAAATTAATTCTAACTTGGTGCTTACCTTCACGTTCTATTAGAGATATGGATGAATCCTTCACCAAGAATGGTTAAAGTCAAAACCAAAAATGTATTGGGCAAAAGTCAGCAAGTTTATTCTTTTGTGGTGATAAAAGAGAATATTGCAGCTAAAGTCAATAAATGATACCACCTACTCTAAAAACTTTTGTGCTAAGATTACAGAGTTAGGTTCTTGGAAAGAATGGGATCTACTAATATTATTCAGAGTCAGTCGTGGTTGAAATTTTGAAAACTCAGAACTCATTACCTTGCAAAAGAATTGTCAAAACCTTGTTAGATATTTTGTAAGTGACACCGGTGGAGGAGCCAAGTGGGGGCCGAATCTATTTAACTAGATTTTTTGCTCAATGATGTGTACGAAAAAAATACAAAATAAAAAAATTAAATTAAATATTCGAATTCATGTAGTAATTATAAAATTATTTTTGCACACTCGAAATAGGAGATGACAATTGTTTTCGATGTGTCACAATCGCTTGAAAGCATTGCAAAATAACCTTATTATCAATATGTATAAATTTTTTTGTTTGATATATACCACTAGGTCATTCATCTAAAATTAGCCTTTGTCACTTCTAAATTTGATACGTTCAATATGTTCAACAATATTGTCAGGCTAAATTTGTTTACAAGAGTATCCACATTACATATCCAACTTTTGCCTAGTGGCGACACCTTTTGCCATAATTGTACAATCCACGTCGTTGTTTTCACATTGCAAAAAAACACCAGAAGATTTTTTTCTCGAAATTAATGGCCCATGGACCCAGTTCCCTGAACTACATATTTCTCTATACTTACATTCATACTCTCTATTTTTCTCTCTCCAACATCTCTCTGTTCCTATCTACCAAATTCTCCACAAGCTCATCGTTATCGCAAAATCTAACTCCTACAAATTTCAAGTCATTTCCGATTCTGTTACATCCCTCTAAGAAGAATCCATCTTTGTCCTCCGATTTTCCCCTCCAATTTTCAATTCTTTCCACCGAAATTTGTAAATAAAAGAAAAGTGTCATCGCCATGGCTGTGGCACCCAAGCTCAGGCTTTCACGTGAAACTACATCCTTCGCGGTCACTCAATTCCACTATTTCTTGCTAAATTACATGCATGCAGGACACGTGTCAAGCCCACGATCACTTCCCCAACACTCCTCATCACTTGACTTCCTTCAAACCCATCTTACTACGTAGTGATTTCGTGGAGAAGGCCAGCATGATGGGGCTCTAATGGAGCTTCTCCGGTGCCAGTGGGTGCCCGGACACCCACTGGTCCCTTGGTGGCTCCGCCACTTAGTCACACTATGAATGAATCAAATTGAATTAAGTATATCTAATATCGCATGATATTCAACGATACAAAATCGTTCTTTTTCTTTTGAAATTGATTGGGGAAGAAAATGCTCTATTTCAAATGACTTCTTCAAACAGTACGAACAGTTTTATGCCATAAAATTCATGCTAGTGACATTTTTAGCATATTCTATGGTTCATGAAGACGTCCAATGCCCATAGAAAAATATAGATTTTGACAAACGGTAGATAATGATAAAAAAAATTGGTACATAGCATTCATCAAGTACTAGATTTTCGAATAATAAAAACATAGACATAAGATATCATATGACATATAATAGATTTTCGAATGTTAAAAAAGTATTGATAATAACATAATGTTGAAGAAAAAATATATTATAAATTATACGGTATTCATGCCTATTTAAGAAGGTAATAAATGACATTAACTACTCTAAAAATAGTTTAGAGTATTAGTAAATTAAAGAAACAGTTAAGCTAAAAATTAGAGTAAATTAGCAATATGCCTTTTATTTCTTTTTAGATTAATGTTAACCATATTTAACAATATTTACAATACGGGTGATCTGGACATTACTCAAAACGTGGCGATTTTAAGAATCTAATTAAAGTGGCAAGACAGGTCAGTCTTTAAAATATTATAATTTTCGTGCTTGTCCCAGGCCACCTATGAAAATCGAATACGACAGCGTTGCAGTTATTGTCATTCCTATCCTAAGATTTTTTGTAATTAATAATAAAATACATTTCTTACAGAACAAAACAAGAGTAATATACTCGTGAATGTACTAATACTCTGTGGTCACCTTGGAATATACCCGAATATTTTGGAATATTTTAATTTCTTTTTCTTTTTTTCCCTCTCTTTGGGGTTAGGGCATCTTAATATCTTATTAAATCCTATATGACATGGATGTATCATATAAAATTGGAATTCGTATATATAAATTATCATCGTCTTGTCCTGAGTATATTCTTCAATTTTTTAAGTTATCTTCTAGGTAAGCTGCACTAAAGAAGAAGATATTCTGATACCTCAGAATCTCACCTTGTCCAAGATTCTATGTTGATTAATTAAAATAAGATCCAAACTTGATCTGGAGAGTTTATTCATTGGACACGCATAATATATATAATATAAATGTTAATTGGATCATTCACCCTAACTTTAGTCCTCCATAGGATATGTTTCCCCATAAAACATTTTTTTCTCCATGCATTTCACTCCGGCACATTTTGCTAATTAATGAATTGTAATTTTTAGATCAAGTTTATACGAGAGTTGAAATGCCAATGACACATATTAATTGGCCGTTTGATTTCTTTTCCATAATTCATATAATTGTTTTCATCAACAGTGGCGAAGTCAAGAATCGAAGGAGGCAGGGTCAGTGTAAAAATTTGGATTGGGGACAAAATCCGAACCCCAAGGGCGGAAGTGAGCCGGTGATGGGGGAGTATTGCCCATCAAGATTCACATTTTTGACCTCTTAACACCGGAGTTGATTATAATACTAGTGAGTTACAAACCAAATTTTTTTTAATATATAATGCACTAACAAACATTTCCAAAAACAAAACTAATTAATGACAGATCTCTATTGAATGCATTTTTCATCTAGGAAAATGCACATTAAGTAATAGGAGAAAATGTGGGATATTATAAAGTTTATTGCACATAAAATATTGATAGTTGAGGGAGGACCAAAAATGGCGACGTCGTCGTTGAAATTGCAATCTAGTGCAAATGTGCAATGCAGCACTTGCAGAGAGTGTGAAGCAGACATGGATCCATGGAATGTGGAGTGGGTAATTAATTAATAAATTTTTTTAATATAGGCAAAGCTACAGAAAGAGGGCTTACAAGAAATGTGTATTTTCAGTGAATCTAAGGCCAAATGACCCTTTGCACCGTCTCCAGCAAATTTTAAATGAAAATTATAAAGTTGGTTCTTGATTCACATAGTGAAGTGGCATTATAATTGGTAAATGGGAATATTCCAGTCGTTTCATAAATAATATTTAGATTGGGAGATCCATTTTTTAGTGGTGGATATCTTTATAAGATCATTGGATTCGCTTAAATATTAATGCATGTTTATCACCTGGGCCAACCATATAATATGTCAATTTCTTGGGGCGTTAAAATAAATCAATGCATGAATATATGCTTCATTCATGCCTCTCTTTGCCTCTCCTCCATTCTTTATCAGTGGCCACAGAACCCATTCTCATTCCTTCACAGTCTTAAAAATGTGGTTTGATGTTGAAGCACTTGCAAACTAATCATCTTTTACCAGTTTTAAAAGGAATAAAAAGTTGATCAACAAGAGTAAAAAGAGAGTTAATAGCTAAAAGAGACTCTATCATAACATAACTCTCTCGCTTGCAATACGAATTTGAGCCAGTTGAAGATTCTAGACAAAGGAGTAAGAGTCCATACTATTCTACCATACTCTTTGGCTGATATATTAATTCGATATGCAAAAATTAAACGTATACCAGAAAAAAGCTGGAAGGACAAAGCCGAGTGAAGCATGCCTTAATTTTGTTTTCCCAGATGAAGCATGCTTAATTAATTGATTAATCATGTCCAGACAGTTCTCGTTCACAGTCCTAACAAGATACAGATAAATATACAATGTAGTTTTGCGTTCAATGTTTGGTCTGGTAGAAATTACACAATGCAGTGCGTCATGAAGCTCCAAAACATGGCAAGGCCATAACACCATCATTTTAAAAAAAAAAATCCATTAGTGAACTGAGTCATCTGGGTTGATCCATGAATGAAGCAAGATCATTGGCTGTAACAATATATTAATATCACTATGTGTAAAGGACATGATGCAAGAATGTTGACAGAGTACTGCCATTGAAGGACAAAGCTAGGGTTTTGCAAACACCAAAAACTCCATTTGCTGCTAATTATATTACTATTTTTAATTTGGCGATGAGGTGGAATTAATAAATAATCAAAAAGGGCAGTGCAACATGGAACTGTGCAGTTGGAGGCATCTTAGAAAGGATTATATGACCTAAAATGTTCAAATAAGGCAGTGAATCATATTAAGGACTCCAGTTTCTGAACACAGAGAGGCATTCTATTATTTTAGTAAGACTATGTGCAAGCATTATACTTGGCATCAATGCCAACAGTTAATCACGTTTCTCTTCTAAACTACCTAGCTTAAAGGAGAAAAACTAACCGGATTTACATAAGAGAACTGTAATTTTCACCGACGATTGATCAAAAGATACCGTGATCCAAGAAACTTCAAGTTGCCGAAACTTCCAGTGGTTTACCAGGTGTAGGCTCAAATACCTGAGCATTCGGCAATTCCTTCGCCAAAAGCTCCTGGATATACAAAGGTTACAATTTCATGTTAAATATGTACGAAGAATAATATATTCGACAAATAGGAAACATTCAATTGCAAGAAACACCCCAAAACTGAGCATCTGGTAATTCAAATTTACTACAGAAATGATACCGTGAACTATGAAGGCAAAATAAGGTATCATTCATATATACCAGAAAACCCCTAAAACTGGCGTTATCTTTTAGTTGCAGAACGAGCAAAAGAATAAAAAAGTAAGAAAAAAAAAATCATGATCGGTCTGTGATTGTGGCCTTGCGAGCAGCATAAGATGCTATAAGGTGTAGCCCACTCTGCAAATTTGAGGTGCTGGCCACAGAACAGTCGCAGATGGGCTCATGACAAATATATTACTGTATACAGCTACCATACAGAACTTGGAGATGGCTCAGGATATGAATATGGAAGGACAATGCCTTGAAATTCATGACAATTTTGCTACACCAAATCATGCAAAACTGTCACCAGTTGTCATTTGCATTGTCTAAATTTGAGTGTCTAGTTTTTGTTTTAGTTCTGTAAGTAAGAAGTAAATGGAAGTAAACCTTGAATGATTCTACAGTTCCCTCAGCCTGAACGATGCTGGCAAGAAATCCTTTGCTATCAAGGTCTCCATTTTTCATTGGCACAATAAACCTAGCAAATAATCAGCGAAATCAGTCAGCCAAAAGAAGATATAGTGCAAAAAGCTTGCCAGTGCAAATATAGAGATTAAGGCCACAA
>CAODLS010638832.1:0-11515 GCA_948243855.1 Flueggea neowawraea | reverse complement strand
AATTGACAATAAGGATTGCCAAAAGATGACTCTCCTATACTCTCACACACACACACAAGATCGTTGATTAGGCTAATATGTGCTAGCACTTCTTTTAGAATCTCTATTCTAAAGTTCACAAATAATTTTATCTCTTTGTTTGTGGCACTCACTAATTTGGCCAAGCCATGAAAGAATAGCAAGGATTGCACCCTATTTATAGGCATAAGAGGAGACCTAAATAGGTGAATAACAAGGCTGAAATTCCTCTCTCCTTGTCCTCCAAGAATTCGGTCTCTTCCTAATCTAGAAGGAGTGTGTCGAATTCCTAATCTAGTCACACTAGGGTTTGCCTTTCTTGTCTCACAAGAATAATCACTTCCTAATTAATTTTTTCACATACAAATTAGGATTTTATTTTCCTTATCACACAAGAATAAAACTCCTAATTAGTCATAGACTCCTAATTAGTTAGTGCATGCGATGAATTTCTTCCTCCAAATTAGGATGAGTGTGCCGAATTTTCTCACTCCTAATTAGGCTAGGTTGTGCCGAAATTCTAATGGGTCTGATTAATGTAATTGGGCTTTTAATTATATGATACATTATCATTTAATAAACCACTCATATATGTCGGATTATGTCACCCATAATTAAATACCCATAACCCTAATAACTAGTGATTTATATTAAAAGCTTATTACATTAATGGACTATGTATTAAATCTTATTTAACACATAAATCATAAAATCCTAAATTATTACTGATTAATTAATTTAATTATCTTAATAATTCAATTACTACTAAGAGAGAATATTTGTAACCAATCCAGATCTTTATTGTGTGCGATCATGTAGGTCCATTAATGTTGGCAATGAGCCTAAAATTAATTTAAAACCGATAAATCATAATTGGTCTCTAACAAGACATTATGATTACCCATATTGAAATGAATGTCAATTACAAATCAACATAACCTAATTACAACATTATACAACCCTTTGCCTTTCGATATCATGATTAGCATAAGGCATGGAACTTGGTTAGCCTTATTTATGCTAAAACGTTTCATTGATCTATAAGTGATCCTGACTAAGTCAAACAAATGATAACACTTATCACTTTGTTTGGGTGTGGCCACACACTAATCAGTTTCACTAATCAAGTGGCGGGTAATATCTTCTCTCTCTTCGAGAGTGGCAATCCCTTCGCTTAACTCATGTTTCTTAGCATGACTCATGGAATACCCAATCATACTCATTCTTATTACTCATTACAAATAACGTTAGGCGTACGTCAAAGTATACGAGAAATCACCTAAGAATCCATAGTGATTTTAGGTCGAGGGATTATAGTATAAGAGTTGTATGAGAAATACTTATGACCTTTCAACCATGTAGTATTCTCATAAGCGGATCGATCCAAAACATTGTTCTCTAACATGTTCTATGTTCTCTGATTGATATCTCAAATCTTATGACCAGTAAAACATGATCATCTCATAGAGTACATACTAGTCTTGGTTCACTGTCATTCCCATGACAATAATCGACTAGGGATATTTAGAATAGTATTTTTTTTATGCTTCAAGGCTTTACTATCCAAATCACATATTTGATAACTTAAGAAGAATCACTATTCATGGATGCTTTATCAAATTAAACATGTACAGGAATAATATTGAGATAAAACAATGCCTTATAATATATATAAAATATAATCTGGATACAATGCATTGGGGCTAGGGCTTACGCTAACAATATTTCTATAGGACAACAGAGTCATGGCCAGAGCAATCAATTTGAATCAAGACGGGCTTGAGTAGTCAATTTAGGAAGCTTGTTGCAGGAGTTTCTAGTACTGTTAGTACCGGTGTCGGCAAAGGACCTGATAGAGGTTTAGGAGTCTGTGGTTCCTTTGGTAAAGGGAGTGGAGCTGGAGTCCTAGATTAGTTCAGTCAGCCATGGAAAAGTGCTCATCCGGGGGACAGGCTAGAGTATATCATTTGACACGCTAGGAGGTATAGACCTCTAATGCTTTAGTGACTTGTATGCTTTATATATTTGGTACTTCTACTTATGTTTTTTTATTCTGGTGTATCACATTCATTTGTTACCCCATATTTTGTTAAGCATGTGGGGTTAGTTGTGCGTTTGTTGGATAAATTATTAGAAGTTTCATCACCTTTGGCTAGGAAGGTAATAGTCAATTCTGAAGTCCGGGATTGTGTGATTGCTTTTGATGGACATGATTTGATCACCAATCTTACGGTATTAGACATGGGAGAGTTTGATGTCATACTTGGCATGGATTAGCTTTCAACTTGGCACACTACCCTGAATTGTTTTGCAAAGAGAGCATGTTTTTTATTAAATGGTCAAAGTGAGTTTTGTTATCAAGGTGAGAGAGATAGTGTTTTGCGAGGATATGTATTAGCTTTTAGAGCAGAGAAGATGATTTGCCGAGGTTGTGAGGCATAGTTGGCATTTGTGATTTTTGATTCGCAAGACCTAGAACTGAAGATAGGAGATATACCAATGATTTAAGAATTTTCAGATGTGTTTTCGGATGAGTTACCGGGACTTCCACTTGATAGAGAGATTGAGTTTGCAATTGAAATACGTCCTGCCACTGATCCGATATCGATTCCACCTTATCGGATGGCTCTAACAGAGTTAAATGAATTGGAGACTCAGTTGAGAGAGCTGTTAAATAAGGGTTTTATTTGACCAAGTGTGTCACCTTAGGGTGCTCCAGTCCTGTTTGTAAAGAAGAAGGATGGTAGTCTTCATGTGTGTATTGACTATTGTTAGCTTAACAAGGTAACAATGAGGAATCACCTTAGATGATCTTTCTGACCAATTGCAGGGTGCACAATGGTTCTCTAAGATTGACTTGAGGTCGGGTTATCACTATCACAACCCATTTCTGAACCGCGACTGGCGTACGAAGTGAACAATCTAAACAAGCCCGACCCATCTCAGACAAGCCTCAAAACAACATATATACTACCCGATTTATTCAAACATTAATAAATAAACAAGCAATATAAGTTAAAACATGATTTATAGATAAATACAAAATAAAGCCAAAAACCCATCACAGTCCGATGTAGAGCTATACTGATCACATACAAGACTTAATCCAAAAGGGCACTCACAGCTAAAAGGAGGTGCCTACTGAGTGACAGATACCGATCAAGTGACGGATGCCAAAATGTAAGCCTGAAAAATATAAAGGGAGGGGGTGAGATAAATCTTGGTGAAGGACAACACTCTAGATCGCCGCATACGTGCATCACAAAGACCTTTTGAAAACGGTTATAAAATATCACAAGCACGTATATAAAATATAATATACACACTACAAATAATAGTAGTTTCGAAAATCATTTCCAAAATATTTGCATTTAAAGCAAAAAACATTCAATCAGGCGATATTATGAAATAATATCGTATATTTCTTGTATAGAAACATCATAATGGGACTAAACAGGACTGATCATTGATCGAGTCTATTGCAAGTGCACAATAGTCGATTGTAGTACAAAAAACCTTAGGAGTATTTTAGGGTGTCAAATTCACAGGGAACGTATCAAATGATTTGTTTTATGGGTTTTCAAATTAAAGCAAGCAAATAAACAAAATACAAGTACTCAATAATTGGAAAATGGTAGGGCTTCCGAGATAAAACCAAGCATTTAGTTGCAATAATGAATAAAATTGGATTTTAACACATTGGGTGTGAGTGTTCACTCCACATATATCACCTAAGGCCTCTCTCAAGTTCATTCATGTTGGAATTATTAACTAAAATATGACATTCATATAAGGATAACGCAGCTGAAATAACAAAAAAAATTATCCTAGAATTCCACCAAGAATCCATGCACATCAACATACATGATTAGGGTTAGGGTTTTTACCTTAAAAACCAAAGCTCGATTGAATGAATGAATGGAGTGTTGATGTAGCTTTTAGTATAAACTCGAAACCCTTTCAACCACGTTGCCTTTACGCGAACGTGACGAATGGTATCCACACGAAGGAACTCCTTTGGATGGATGATGTGTAGTAGCACTTAAAATCACTATTCTAATTCTCACAAATAATTTTCTCTCTTTGTTTGTGACCCTCACAAATTCGGCTTTGTCATTGCCATGAGAAACAAGACTAGGGTGTACTCCTATTTATAGGCATATGGGAAAACCTAAATAGGTGCACTAGGGTTGGTAAAAACCTTCCTTGTTCAAGAAGAAGTCAGCCACACCAATTTAGCAAAGAGTGTGTGCCGAATTCCTTCTCAAATTGGTGCCAAAATCTCTTTCCTTGTTCAAGAAGGATTTGGCCCTTCCGTCTCAAGGAAGATAGGGTCGAATTTCCTTTCTTGTTCAAGCAAGAATTCGGCCCCTCCTGTTTAGGATAGAGAGGGTCGAATTTCCTCCTAGTCAAACAAGGGTTTGCCTCTTCTTTTCACACAAGAATAAAAACTCATAAAAAATAAAAGTGCTAGCCGAATTTACACTAGGGTTTTACTATTTCAATGGGCTTTTAATTATATGATACACTAACACTAAATAAATCACTATATTATTAATATCTATGGGCCTAATTTATGTCACACATAAATAAACCTAAAACAATATTAATAAGTGAATTAAATTAAAAGCACATCACATTAATGGATTATATCTTATATCATAAATAAAATACAAATTATAAAACCCTGAATTACTAATAATTAATCAAATTAATTATCCTAATAGTTCATTTACCAAATGAGAAAACATTTGCAATGCAATCCAATTTGTTTTAGTGTGTGAACCAATAGGCCCACTCGAAATTGGCAATGGGCCTCGTCCCAAACATTTGGGCCCAAAGTCCATACGCAGTATCTAGTAATACATTATGACAACCCAAAATCGAGTGGCATCGGTGATCCGAGTCAACTTTTCACAATTTGATATTTAGTGATTTTGTCTCACGATATCTATATTAAGCATAAGGCATGGTCACATGTCAACCTTATATATCTTATTGCGTTTCTTGATCCCAAGTAGATTGATATACAAATGACATTGATAAACCTTTTTATCATTTCATTTGAGTATGCATACATTACATCAGTCCTGCTCATCAAGTGGCCTGAAGATATCACTCTTCATAAGAGGAACAAATTCATCACTCTCACCATCACTCCTCTACAAGATTCATGACATATCCAATCATAGCGTTTATTGTTACCCTATTACAGATAATGTTTGACTAAGTCAAAACATGTGATTCCTCATGTAGGAGTCGATAGTGAGTTTTAGTCAGATGACTCAAACATCACCACTGTATGAAAGCTACTTGTGACATTGATCCATCAAGTGTTTCATAGCGAGCCATTTCAATACATGTTCCCTAACATGTATCCATGTTCTAAGTGATATCCCATATCCATAATCAGTAAAACATGATTATCCTTTTAGCAACATACTAACCTTGGATTGTCATCATTCCCATGATAACAATTGATTAAAGACCTTTAGAATAGTATTCTTTTTACCTTATGGTTTTACTATCAAGTCATACTCGATGACATAAGGAAGAATAAACCATTCATGAAAGTTTTATTGTCATAAACAATATTTTCATAGATATGAAATGAAATGCCTCTTTATTAAATAATAAATATAATGACAATGTATATTAATGATTGGACTCGGGCACAAAACTAAGAATTCAAGTACTGCCTACACTTCCTAGGTGGGTCCTTTCGGCCTCACCCAGTCAAATTAGTCACATTATGATCATTGTGGAATTTCATTGAATACCTTATAAGCATAGGTAGGTATATTTCTATCCTAAAACCATACAAGTTCTATGCTTGTGACCTAACCCCAGCTTCATCTTTCAATTGATCACTTATGTGTGTAAAAAACAACATTAAGGTCGCAAATCTAAACATCATTCAATCAATAGCAAGTCATAAAATCATCACCAATCATATATTTAACAATTAAAGCATCAAAACAATAGATATAACATTAAAAACACAAAACCCAAAACAATAATGACAAAATCCACCGCGGTCCCTGAGGTTTGACTGTATCTCTCGTGCGATCCCTAAGTTTTCAAAACCATTCCTTCCAGTCCCTCGCTTTGTCGCCGCCAGTTAAATATAACGGGTCACGTCACAAAATATTATATGACACATGTGACCTGCTAATTTTACGAATTTAATGACAAAATTACCATGTTGACCCTATTCCTCCTCATTTCTCTATCTCTCTTTCTCGTAACTCAAACAAACCCATTCAAAAACCCAATATCAATCCAACTAACCCAACGCAACTGAACCCACCCATCCTTCTTATTTCTTTCCTCTCTCATGAAACCGAAACCCACCGCTACCGCCACCAAAACCAAAAACCAAATTTTTAACCCAACCTCAAACACCCATTCCTTCTTCATCTCCCATTACCATCTTCCTCATCTCTCTTCCTGCTCTCTCTCTCTCTCTCCCTCTTGACCACCACATCAGTCTTTCTCCCTTCTAGATCCACCACTACCGTTTCTCACCTCTCACTCTTCCTCACATTCATTCTCACTAGATCCACTCCATGTCTCTCTCTTCCTGACACTCGTTCTCTTTGTCAGACCTCAAAATGCTATGAGGAAAAAGAAATGAAGCGACATAAATCTAGGCAGATAGGAGAGAGAAGCAAGGTAAAACTTTCGACAAAGATCAAGCTCTTTGATTCAATCGCTGCCAAATAATGAAGACGATGAAGTTTATAACGAAGAAGAGGAAGAAGCAGATGATGGTTGAGAAAAGGGTTGATTTTAGGTTTTGTGAAAGAGGGGATTGTTGTTTTGGTGGTGATTTTTTGGGTTTGGGGTGTCAAGAGAGAGTTGGTATGGGTATGTGTGAAGTAAAAAGGTCGCGGTTCTGATGGTGGAAGAGGTAACAGTGTTGGGGTCTTGGTGGTGAGGAGGGCGGTGAATGGTGGTTGTTTCAGGTTTGAATGGTGGAGACGGTGGCAGAGGTGGTGGTGGGAGTGCGTGGTTTGGCAAGAAGGGTCTATGATTTGGTGAAGAGAGCTTTGAGCTTTCTGTGTTTTTTTCTATGTTGTGTATTGGGGGAATTTTTTTTTGTCCTCTCATTTGCTCTTGATCTGAGTTTCTCTTTGATGATTCACTCGCCTTTGTGACAAATCTGTTTGTTTGGACCTTTCTCTTCTGTTTTTCCTTTTTGATTTGGGATTTTAGGAGTGTTTGATAGAGTTGCAGTGGTTTGATTTTGAGTTTGATTTTGTTGGAATTTTTGTTTAGCAATGTCATTTGATTTTTCTGCAATTACAACCAACAATGGTTAATGTGAGGGGTTTGCTGAAGTAAATTGATTTTAAAATAGAGAATAATTTTGTCTTTTCATTTTTTCTGTTAAAAAAACAGAGTTGAGAGCGAGGGACTGAAATGGAGGGTTTTGAAAATAGAGGGACCGCACAAGAGATATGGTCAAATCTCAGCGATCGAGTTGGATTTTGCCCTATTTTTTTAACATTGAAATGTTAATTACTAAGATCAATTATCAATTATTTAGATAAGTTTATTATCGAACTTAAGAACAACTCAGCAATTGAATTAGTGTATTGTTCATATAGATATGAGCAAAATTTGAACATATGAAAATTCGTCAAACTTGGTTATTGCCAAAATAAAAGTTCGTTAATTCACAGACAAAAGTTCGTTACAAATTTCCTACATCTTTCCCATATTTTGGAGATCCAAGAGAGAAGGACGGCCATTCTTTTCTTCCGCTATCTCACCGTATCATAACTTTTCAACATGAACAAAAGAATCACGTTTCCACCAATTATTAAAACCAAGTTAGCTTACTTCCTCTGTACTCACTCGAGAATCGATACCACCGGTCTGGCTACCATTCGATCATCACACGAACTGTATCCGCTTTGATTTACTTTCTTAATCGACTTATCTCTTGACACTTCATTATTCATATTATTTAAGCATAATGTAAGTTATTTGCAATACATAACATCTACAGTAATCATAAAATGGGTGTTAATACAGTAAAAAAAGAATGAGTTATAACTAGATATTCTCTAATAACTACGTGTAAGAGACATAATTTCAGAATTAAAAAAAAGTAGAGTTAAAAACAAATTTAAGAAATTAACTCCTCTTCTCAGTGAATTTCGACGTGTATTAGATGATCTAGTTACTTTTCTTTTAATTATATCATTACTAATAAAAAATTCCATCCTTTCATATCACAAATTATTTCAAAAGGAGAAACAATTAATCAATATGAAGTTCAACAATATTAAAGTTATCCTTAATATAAGGAGTATATAAGATTTTAATTGTAAGTGAGGATTAAAATGAAAAGAATAAAAGAAAATTAAAGAGAAAAAAGGTCTACGTGTTTCTGGATGAGGACACTTTGATTGGTCAGGAATGCTTGTGGGAACTGATCCTAGCAAAAAAAAAAGGTCCTAAAGGATACAGTCCCGTCCCCTTGTGTATATATTGCTTTCGCGCCAGATGAAAGACAGAACAATTCATATTCAAAAAGTACCAAACAAAGTTTCATCAGAAGAAGCTGTTGCATTAAGAACGAAGTTTTCTCAACTCATCATGAGGTAATTTTATTGTAGAATAATTGATTACTGACATGTTTGAAACTTTTGGAAGCTTGAAACAAATTTTCTTTCCTCTGTTTTCATCATTGCATGTTCATGGTGAACCTAAACCACTGTCCAGTGCATTTTTCACTCCTTTCTTTAACTTCCTTTTCAAACTTTAAATCCTTTGTTGTGATCGATAATGGCTTTTCTGACTCGAACTCTTTCTTCAACTTCAACCCAATTTAACGCTCTTCTTACCATAGTTCGCAATTTCGCATAGCAGAACCAAGTTCAGTGATGTCCTGTTTCAATTTGCCTTCAAATATGATTCTGGATCGAACTCGGTTTCCAATAATTCCATAATTCATCATGGAAATATTTAAGCGTAAACAATTTCCTTCCTCTCTTCTCCATTTCGATTTAAAGTTTACATTTCAATGTAAAATCCATAGTTTTGAGTGACGACAGCTAGAATGTAATAGCTCCACTTTTCAGGGTGCATGAAGTTTTCGTGGCTATACTTACGGTATTAACAAGCATTCTCCAATGCAAGGAAAAAGAGGCAAATTCATTTGAGACACAAACGGTGAAAATGGTGGCAGTCATTATTGCTACACTTGTGTATGGCATGGTTTTATGTCTTCAAATCAGCCTCGAAGAACAAAACTCGGATTACTCCAAAGTTCTGAAACACTACGCTCTATTGTCTGGGGTTCTGACAATCATTCTGTTGCTGCTGATGCTCATACCGATCTTTGGTTGGATTGTTCTTGGCATATGGGTTTGTTGGTTCGTGACAGTAACATATTGCTTTCGTGGAAAACTAAAAAAGTTGCTCGATCAGGGGGCTGATATTGTCAGGAACAGGTTCAGTAGCTCTAATGGAGAGCAAAATGAGCCAAAACACAAATTTGATAGTTATACTTGATCTGTTTTATGTGAAAAAGACCTGGTCAGTTGAAATGAATGCATGCTATATTGATTGACCAAAAAAAAAGTAGAAATTGAAAGAGGATCTTCCTTTTGTTTTTGGAATTTTAGGAGTCTTTAATTATAATCTGGTTGGTAATAAGTTTCGAGATTGATGTACTCTTAGCATCTTACTTCACTTGATGTACTTGGATAATTTAGGTTTTTAATCATTTTGCCATTAATAGTATTAAACCGTGTTAATGTTGAAGTGATTTTTCTTGATCAAAATACAAGCAAAACCTTGAAGAAAGTAAAATAAGCCAAAGAGAGACGGAATTGCAGAGGAAAACAAGCTAATGGGTGGACACGGAAGTGCCCACAGCCGTGGCGTGGCCCATGTGTGGCGCTGGAAGCGAAAATGATGAGTTTTATCAAAACAGTGAAAGACACGGCCTGGGACACGACCGTGTCCTAGATCATGTAATGGGCAAAGCGGACACACGGACGCGTGTTTTCATCCGTGTTTGGCTCTTCCATGCCCGTGTCTTCATAACTGAAGGTGTTTGGACAGGTTTGGGGTTGATTTTCTCTTCCTATTTAGGCTTGTATTACTTGTAAACTATAAAAGGAGCATTGAGAACATCTTGGGTAAGCTTTTGAACGTCGTTCTAAGCCGTTGTGCTTGTTTTTTACTCTAAATAGTAGAATTACTTGTGCTCTGCCCATGGACGCAGATCGGATTGATCGAACCATGTAAATTTTTTGTTCTTATGTGATTGCTCTTTGTTATTTTGCATTTTCTTCTATCGCCTGATTTCCTGACAAGTGGTATCAGAGCCACAAAAATTTTTTCAGAAACTCCTAGGGTTCGTTCTGTAGAAAGAAGATGTCTTCATACAAATTTGATATTGAGAAATTCAATGGGTTGAATGATTTCACGAGCTGAAGATGAAGGCAATTCTGGTTCAACAGAAGTTTGAGGAGGCGATTGAAGGTGAAGAAAAATTACTGGTAAGACTGACAGCGGCGCAGAAAGCAGGGGCTGTGAAGAGAGTGCATAGTATAATTCTATTGAGTCTAGCGGATGAAGTCTTGAGGGAGGTAGCTGATGAAATTACTGCATCAAGCTTGTGACAGAAGCTTGAGAGTATGTATCAGAAGAGATCCCTATTGAACAAGCTTTATCATAAAAGGCGCTGCATACCTTGAAGATGTCAGAAGGCATGCAGGTAAAATAACATCTTGATAAATTTAATAGGATTGTATTAGATTTGAAAGGTGTTGGTGTTGACATTGATGATGAGGATCAAACTATGTTTCTGTTATATTCATTGCCTGAATCATATGAGAGTTTTGTTGATACTATCATGTTTGGTAGAGGTAGAATTTATGTTAGTGACAATAAGGATGCTTTGTTTAAAAAAATGAAGAGGTTAACTTCTAGTTCTGGTGGAAACAGAGTGGAGTCCTGGTTAACCGTGAGCAGGGGCAATAGAATGGGAAATAATTATTGTTTGAAATGTTATGACTGTAAGGAAATGGGGCACATAAAAAAGAATTGTCCACATAAGGGAAACGAGGAGAGATCAAGGGCAACAGTAGTTCAGAATAATTCTGTGGGGTTTCAGGATAATTCTGATGAGGGGGAGAACAGTGAAGTGTTGACAGTTAGTTCATGTAGATCTGAACATGGATCTGTTATTGACACTGGTGCAGCTTATAACATGACTTTTTCCTGGAAACTGTTTGATTCATTTAGAGAATGGAGAGGCAATATGAAATTGGGAGATGGTGAGAATCTGAGTGTTGAAGGCAGTGGATCTTTGAAGATCCGGATGCATGACGGGATGGTCAGGAAACTTGATGCTTGGTATGTCCCGAGGTTGCAGAAAAACTTGATTTCTGTTGGTGCTTGGGCTAAGCATGGTTATGTTTTCTCTGGAAGAGGTGGATGAATTTGGGTGTGTAAGGGTTCTTCGTTAGTG
>CAODLS010638828.1:0-10457 GCA_948243855.1 Flueggea neowawraea | reverse complement strand
AATTAGAGAGAAGGCTTAAAACGGAGGAAGAACATTAATCTGAATGTTGTTAACTTTCTACACATTCTTGTTGAAAAAAGAAAGAATTTTCCAAACATTTCTAGCGAGACAATTTAAGGTAATGTAATTACATAATCTTTTGCGGTCTGGAATGTAATTACATACTATATATATATATATATATATAATGGCATAAAAACGAAATATAATTAGCGGACAAAGTGAACAAAGACAGCTTCTTCCTCCACAATCAACGGATCTGTCCCATTTATTCCTTAATTTCTCATCAAAACTAATTTCCTTTTCCTCTCTCTTGTTCATGAGGAGGTCGCCATTGTGCACCTCCCCAGCAGTCCTTCTTCATCATTAACCTTCCCTTCTTTCTTTCCCTCTGCAAAAACAAAAATAAACATAAGGAAAAAAAGGTCCTTTTTAAGACAACAACTCTCAAATGTCTTTTGCTTGTATCCCAAGAATCCTACACTCTGCATCCCTCAGCCATCAGCTTAGACATTGTTTGTTTATTTCTTTCTGTTCTGATTCGTTTTAGATTTGATTTATTACTGAAATGATGAAAAATTTTAATTGCAGACAGCATCAGGGTTCTTTTTTTGTGATATTGGGTAAGCTATAAATTGTGTTGCTGGAGGTTCGTTGTCAATAGTATCCAAGGAATGTCGCTGTTGACAAAAGCCGACGCCATTTTGATACGCGAGGTTTGGGATGATAATCTTGAATATGAGTTTGATTTGATCAGTGAAATTGTTGATGACTATCATTATGTTGCAATGGATACTGAGTTTCCAGGAATTGTGCTGCGGCCGATTGGAAATTTTAAAAACAGCAATGATTTTCACTATCAAACATTGAAGAACAATGTTGATATGCTCAAGTTGATCCAATTAGGTCTAACATTTTCAGATGATCATGGGAATTTGCCACTCTGTGGAACGGATAAGTATTGCGTTTGGCAATTCAATTTCCGCTAGTTTAACGTAAACGAGGATGTTTTCGCCAATGATTCAATTGAGATGTTGCGACAAAGTGGGATCGATTTCAAGAAAAACAACGAAAAGGGTATTGACGCGAAGAGATTCAGCAAGCTTTTGATGTCATCAGGAGTTGTGTTGAATGATGGGATGCATTGGGTGACATTTCATAGCGGTTATGACTTTGGTTACTTGCTAAAAGTCCTGACATGCCAGAATTTGCCTGATTCACAAGTAGAGTTCTTTAGTTTGATCAATGTGTATTTCCCTACCATTTACGATATCAAGCATTTGATGAAGTTCTGCAACAGCCTCCACGGAGGATTGAACAAGCTCGCCGAGCTTCTGGAAGTTGAAAGAGTCGGAGTATGCCATCAGGCCGGATCAGACAGTTTGCTGACCGCCGTTACGTTCAGGAAACTGAAAGAGAATTTCACCAGCGGTTCCTTGGACAAGTATGCTGGTGTTTTGTACGGCTTAGGCATTGAAACTTGACAGAGGCTTATTCCAGCCTTCTATTTTATCCTTCGGTGTTAAAATTTTATGTACAAATTTGCCTAATATTATCATGCGTTGTTAATAATGTTTTCTTGGGTAACAATTTGTGTTCATGTCATACCAACCGTGAAGTGGACATTTCAGGAATTTGCAAAACAATAAACATGAACTCCAATTTAGACAACACTCGTTGGCAAGTCAATGCTAAAAGAACATTTAACAAGACTCAAATCCCAAAAGAAATAGATATTAAGGAGTAAACACCATTAGTCATGAATTGGTTGCACTGACAAAATGTTGATGAAGGTTTAGAGTAAATCCAATAGAAACACCATGCTCATTGAAGACGAGTGTAAGACGTATAAATTGTTCAAAGCTTGAAACATGTACTAAATCCATAATAAATAAAAGATGTCACATAGATTATCAAGATCCACATTTTTAAGTAACTCAAATAAAAAAAAACACTCAATAAACCCTAAGGGACTAGCAACTGAAAATCACTACGAACGGCGGGGTATGAAGTTCCGAATGAACAAAAATGGGTTTGACCCTACTAAAAACCAAATCCATTGATTCTCAGTTGGATTTTATGTGTTGAATCACAACATTATAGCCCTCACTCTCCTCTCCATAATCCTGCAAACCAATGATAAGAATTGATATTAAGAATTGACCACAATGAGGGTGACAAGTGGGAAATATGTGCCTAAAACAGTGTCTAAAATATTAAAAATCAATCCATACCTTCACAACAACGCAAGAGCAACCAACTACCTTTCTGGCCTTGCCCTCAGAGTCAATTTTGCACAGCTGCAAGTGCCAAGCAATGGTCTCAGCTTAAAAAAGATTAACGCTCCAATAAAACAGTACAAGGGACAATAGGATGAAGAAATGAAAATATATGCAACTCAGCAGAAAAACCAGCTGGATTGAACCAATAAAAAATGTAACGGCCCTCCCCAACACCACTAAACGCTATCCCATCCATCCTCTACAAAGATGTAACGACTAATAATGCAACTTCTTCCTGATAAATAGTATACTTATGAAATAATACATTATAAATGCATCGTATGGCCAATATGAGGAGCCAGGAACTGCAACAATGAGGATGAACCATTACATATATCATAGTCAGCTAATTCATTGAGCAATTCATTCGAAAGCAGAAAAAAAAAAGGTCCGAAAAGATTATGCAACATGACTTCTTCTAGCATCCACTCAAGAAAGATCTTACTGCACCATAGAAACTCTCAACTCCATACCAAGTCTGGAAGTAGAATATAGTAGCTTCATGATCATGAGAGATGCAAAACAAAACATCACGAAAATATAAATTGGGACTAACTGAATGAATTAAAGGAAAAAAGTACTTACACCAGCCCATTCACCAAGAGTCTTGGCACTAGGTACAGTCAACAGGCTAACACCATGGTCAGCGCATAGTGCTTTAACTAGTTTGACATAGTCAGGCTGGTCGCAGTCCTCCGCCAACACACAGAGTTGGGCACTGTTCTTCTCAATCACTTTTGCGCCTTCATGAAGACCTCGGGCAAGTCCACCATGAGCCAGAGATTTTTTCAGCACACTCTGCAATGCTGTCATCAAATCCATAGGCTCACCGAGAGGCTGGGGAGTAGCCTCCACAGCAACAGCACCATCTTCACTGCAAATGTGACACAAATCAACAACAAAGCACGTTAACATTGCTACCTACTACTTTGAGAAAAAAAAAACTATAACCTATGTAACCATTTCTCTACATACTGGAGGCATACACAAACATGAAAATTTGACAAATCATTGGCACAAGTTACACAAAATAACAAAATCGTGAAAATGGAAATCATAACAAAAAACTACAAGACAGAATGATAGTTATAATTTTAGTATCAAGCAGGATTTTCCTTCACCAATAAAACCCAGAAAAGAATATATGAGTAAGCATAAGAATTCAGGAACATTGAAAATTTCTACATTACAAACACATGAATTGATTCATTTCAAATTGAAAAAAAAAACAATAATAAAAACAACCAAAAAAGTATCAACTTCTTGCAGAAACATACATAAACACATGAATCAAAATATTAAGTATTACAAAACAAAGAAAGAAGGGAACTTTCCCACAACTTGTAGCTTAAATACAATTAATACTTCAAATGAAAAGGAAGTCCATACCCCGACATTGCTGTTGCCAACGAATTTCACACAAAAGGACCTTTCTTTTCTTTGATCTTCCTGCAAAAAATGAATGAAAGCCATGTAAGAATCAAATCCTAACCAACAAAGATGAAGTTCATAGAGAACGAGACATAGAGAGGAAGGAGACCTGAGAGGGCAGTGAAGGAAGGAGAGTGCGGCTGCAAATTTATGGAGGAGGAAGAGACTAAAACCCTACTACTGCTACGACGTCCAAATGGGCTCTCCATTTATATGGGTTTTTTAACTTGAACTCAGCCCTAAATACAACTCACTGTTTCAAGTTCTAGTGTAAACAGACTCTTGGTGGGCCGGTTTGATAATTTTAGTAACCCGGTCCATTATTAGATGAAACTTGGTTGTTGTTTACTGAACGTGCTGTGCTGGTGTGTTGTCTATTCGTCTTCCTTTTCTTCTTGAGCCTAAGAGTGCTGAAACCTTGTGTATTAGAGAGGTGTTAAGCTGGATTAAAGAGTTGGGTTTAGTTAGTGTAGTTGTCGCTACTGATGCTCTGTTGGTTGCTAATGCTATCAACGAGGATTTGAGGACGAGTCTTATTGGGGAGGTACTGTTGCTGATAAGGCTAAATACGGGTCAGTTCGGTTCAGAGATTTTGACATCTTCAAAACCGAACCGGTTTTAGCTTCAGTTAGTGTTGAGTATAACCCCAGAAATAATAATGTTTTTTCTCATAGGCTTGCAAGGGGTACTTCCTTCTTGCTTAATTATTCTGTTTAGGAGTGTCCTTATGATTATTTCTTCTATTTTGCATTGTACTCGGCTGATGCCTTTAATTTATGAATGAAGATTATCCCAGTTAAAAAAAAAACTTGGTTGTTGTTGAAAAAATCTATCACCAGACTAAAAAACAACAACAATAACAACAAAGGTTAGATCTGGATCTGGACAGGACTTCGAGAGTGAGTTCTTGGTGCCGTTGACCACCAGATTTGGACCATCCACAGATGAAGCAGTTGTCCACCACCAGTAGCCAGCCATGCCAAGGAAACCGCCGTCCACCACCATCCAAGACCAGCCATGAACAAACCCACCTGTAAGGGGCACAAAATAGGACCAAAACCCGACAAAATCATGGACAAAATCCTTAAGAACAAAGACTCAACCAAATGTGTGGCATCTCCTATAATCAAATTAGCTATACTATTTTGACTCGAACAAAACAGAGTAATTATATTACGAATAATCGAGGAAGAAAACTCCAACTGATCAATATACATAAATTTGAAAATTCTAATGTGTAAATTCCTAAAGTAATCATAAATTTCGAAATCCTTATATGTAAATTTTTAAAGTCATAAAAATCAAAAGTTAAACTTATAAGAATATATATCTGTTAAGTCATGAGTGTATATCTATTCTGCTCTCAAATCACATACTTAATAGACATATTCCATTTTCTTTAAAAGATGTTCTATATATCCCAAACAAGTGCAGGATGATCATATAACTGAAATATATGAATTACTCAGAATAATATAATTGATCATCTGTAAGAATTACTCACATTCTCAACTGTCAATTTAAAATCATACTTCACAAAAAAAGATCAAATAATCGAAATATAAATAATATAATTTTTTTAAGGATGATCATATTCATGTGTCTCCAAAATTACACTAACCAAGAAAACGTAATCAAATAAGCTTTATCTACATACCGCGGACGGCTTGCTCCAACAGTAGAGCGTCTAGCCTGGGATGATTGAGGTCTCGGGTTCTAGTGGTATGAATGTAATGCCTCTTAGTGAGGTTTGAAAAAAAAAAAAAACCTTTATCTACATTCTAACCAGGCCTATAAATTGATTTAAAGAGAAAAAGAAACACAAGAGTTAAGACAAATCCACTATTGATCATCAATAAATCTCAAGCTCGTACTAAAGTTTCCTGAATAAAAATGTATATATTTATCAAGAACATACCAAAAAAAAAAGAATCAAAAGAATTGCAGCTAACTCATGAGGTATGATCTAGTTAGTAAAAAACAAACTCTCATATGTAACGTTCTGAATTCAAATCTAATCAATGGGAAACACCTATTAAAAAAGAACTTGAAGCTAAACTAATGAATGTAATAAAGGTTACACTTTGTTGATGCCTTGAACTGAAGTACTAGAACATGAAACTTCACCTAAACCACCATTTTTAGGGCTTGAAAAGTCACCAAAAGTTATACAACTTTCAGCACTTGCATGTCCTTCTCTACTGATCACTTTCATCTTCACATTCTCCTTCAATCTCAGTGTATACCTATCCACCGTAACCGCCTTCGCCACCGCCGGCTCCTCCTCCTTTTCTTTCGCAATTATCGAATGTCCTGTAGAATGTGACCTCGAAAACCTTTCCATTATTTCACATCTTGTTCCCTCTTTTTTCGCATTATCATAGCCTTCATTTTCATTCACATCAACCCTTCTTTCATTCCCTTCATCTCTTCCTTCTTCAACCGCGTTTTCGCGAATGGCAATGCTGATTGCGTGACCTATCAATGCACTAGGACTAGCAGTCGCGTTTTCTTGTGTCCCAACACCATTGATGCAATCAAGTAAAGGGTTCTTCTCGAGTGTTTCTCTCGGCAAATCAAGATCCCGACGACAAACCGGGCAAGTTTTGTGTGATCCAAGCCAAAGATCAATACATTCTTGGTGGAAAACATGGTAACAAACTGTTAAAAGCCGGAGCATATCTTCATCATCGAACTCTGCCAAGCAAATAGCACATTCAAGACCATACTTTTCGCGGAGAAAATCTTTAACACTTGCGTATGAAAATGAAGGAAATATTTCGATTAATGCAGGGTCAAGGCCGAGATTTTCTTGCTGGTTTTTGGGGTTTACGATGTTGCCTGAAGGAGTCCGACGAAGATGCCAACTGTGGACAATGCTGTCCAGGAAACACTTGCAAAAATATATAGAGAAGAAGCCAACAAAGAAGCAAACAAGTAGAATTATGGCTAAGACTATGGTTATTGGTGGTGAGCCATAGCTTGATGGTTGTGGAGATAATGCCGAGTTGGACGACATTGAATGGACGGAAGCAGGATGGTACGGTGGCCGGAGGGTAACGGAATCCGGCCGCGGAATTTTGCATTTGAGATTTGAAGGTTGAGGAAGAAGGTTGGTGGGTGAGAGGGAGAGGGGAAAATGTTGGGGGTGAAGGGAATTAGGAGGTTTTGTTTAGAGTGAATTTGTGGCCAAGTTAGGATGAGAGAAAAAAGGAGACACTTTGTAGCAATTTTTGGCTTGATTTGTGAATGTTATGTGGATATTGAACGAGTCCTTGTGAGAAGGATGAGGCTTCACCAATTTCTTTTCTTTTTTTCTTTTCCTGTCCTTTTGAGACAATGTTGTCAAATTATTTCACTGCCATTTTGCATAATATACTTACTTAACTACGAGTTTAATTTGTTGTTATTTTAACTAATGCAATACTCGTACTACCTACAGTAAATTAAAATATTTTTATTAAATTTAATATTTTTTAAAATTATTACTTCAATGAGAAAAATCAAAATATTAACAAATCAGGGGAGAAATTATAATTATTAAATATTTAAAATTATTATAAAATTTATAATTTTATTCATAATTCTTTCATGAATCAAATATATTTTTTTTCTAGAAAAATATATAGATTCATTAAAATAAAAAAATTTTAATTCATATATTATAATATTAATCAAATAAATTCATATGCATGCGTTGAATTAAGCAAATATAACTAATATCATTATAATTTGATCGAAAGTATTAAATCAATATTAATTTATATATCTGATTCTCTATTTTCAAAAATTCTAATACGTTGACATTTCGCTAGTTCATTTTAAATCACCTGCTAACTACAAATTTATATATTAAATTTACGAACCAAATTTTTCATCATAGCGTTAAGTTTATATAACTATATTTATATGTAAAATAATATATATTGATTTTAACGTATGTATTATTATTTTACTAATACATCTTTAGCCCCCAAGGTTGGGTCTGTCAATAATCAGTTAATGTTTACAGCTGGACGTTTCAGGTTCAATCCTGGGAGAGGTAGGAGAAAAATAAAATTGTTTTGGACTTTAGTCCACCCCCTACCTGTTAAAAAAAATAAAAAAAATAATATATATTGATTTAAAATATATATATTGATACATATACTAATTTATTTTTGTTATGTAATTATTGATTTTAAATTTTTTTATATTATATTACAAAAAGGAAAAGAGAGAAGATATTTAAAAAAATCATTGCATGTCAATCAGTTAAAAAGTCACTTGTGGAAACTTTGAAAAAATTCTCAAACTTTATATATATATATATATATATTGAAGTAGTCACTTTCTTTAAAGACATTAAAAAATAACACACATTATACCACTTGTCAATCAATTAAAAAACCATTTGTCAATAAATTTAAAAATCACTTGTCACAAATTTGAAAAAAAAACTCTCTATTTATTATATATATATTAATATTGGTTGACTAGATAAATTTACTGAAAATTTAAAATAAAGAGCAGCAATCTTTTACGAAGATTAGAGCGTTAGCAATCTCTTCCACTTTAACAAGTGTTGTCTTTGAAATTCGAAACCATCATATTTATCACCGAAACCAACAGTTTGTCACTAATGAAATAATAATTTTTTGTAAAATAAGTGCAGATAATCGGAACTTAGCTCTTACTGAAAATTGAATTGGTTAATTGAAATGTAAAACTTCACAGAAGACATCAAGACATTCATAGAGCAGAGCACTAAAATTCTTGATTATCTAAAGTGGTAAAACTACAAAGCTAACAGTTTCCTTTGGATGAATTCATCCAGTGGTTATGATTGATTACAAAGATCAAGTGAAGAAATGTGATAAAAGCTTCAGACTTTCCAAACAGGTCATTAAACGTTCATACATAAAGATTATCATATATCAATTTTATGGCGCATCTTGTCATCACTGAAGCCAGTAAACAAAAAGCTCAAGCTCCATAAGCCCCCTTTATGGCAAGAAAGGTTCCATCTGACACCATTGCAGGAACTCTTCGATGCATTAAATAATCCTATCGGCAAGTCACTTGAACAAATGAAATGCCCTTTTTAGTTTACTCAATATCATCAATCCAGTCACCATATATCCTACTGATTTTGTCAGGACCTTTCCATTTCTGATGAGGTCTTTGACACGGCCTCTGAATCACTATAGATGATCTTGGCAATGGAACGCAAAGGTGATAGACATCTGAATGAGGAACTGAAGTGACTGATGTAGCCACAGTATCTGCTGCACCTGTTGGAGTTATTCCTCCCTGCTTTAAGTCGGTTGGGGCAGCCGATGAATCTTTAGCTTCGGACTCCACAAGCCCACCACCATATCGATGCAACTCTGCAGCAAAAGGAAAAAGAATGTTCCCAGAGTTAGATTCGACAGTATAAAACAGCAGAATACTGTTCATTCCTCAAATGTAGCAATGGCAAAACGATATGAAAACTAATTGTTGCCAAAATATCTAACATAAGAAATGAGGCATTTGATTCTTGAGGCTTACATTTTGTATCTAGCTGATAGATATATAAATTCACAAGGTAATGCGGAGTTAATTGCCTTAAATTACGATTGGAAGCATTTCCTCACAGGGTAATAATATGATAATCATTCAATCAGTCAGAGAATTGTTAAACAACTGGGTGATTTCACAAAGACGATGGAGAATGAGTCATTTCACTTTCTTGAAGAACTTCTTAGCAGGAAAAAATGCTAAACACATATTTTAGAGGGAGATAATTGACACTTAAAAAGGTTTTATTTCCGTCAACTACTATTTTAATCCTCCAACTAAAAGAAAATTTTCAAGTGCAAAGTTTGTAAGTTGCAACTATCTGAATATCAATTGACTTGTAATTTTTTTTTCAAAAATATTTCCTTTTTTTATGCACATCAAGTACCATGCTATAAGTCCTACTTGGAGACCCCTCACAAAGAATTCAATCAATTCATCCAGATTTTTATTGACAGAAGAAGCTAATTTCAAAACACGTTGGAGAAACAAAGCTCACCAATGCACAAAATAGCCTTACCCACATTGTCTACCGTTATGAATTCAAGATCATAGGCTCAGCATAGACAGCAGGTGATTAACATTTAAATGCTTAAAGCAAATGGTATCTTATTAAGTCAGGTAACAATTATAAATTGGAGAAGGATTGCAAAGTAGCAAACAGTGGACCAAAATGGGATGTCAGTGCAACACAAATGATGGATTACATAGGTTCATCAGTTTGGAAAACACCAAGTGTTTCTGATGATGCCATATATATGCTTACTCTTGTACAGCAACAAGAAGTTAACTAGTATCAGTAAACATGCACCAGAAAACGAACAATTTCCAATCACATACAAACATAATCACCATAATTTTCACCAGGAAATCATAAATTCAACTATCTTGGCTTATATTCTGAAAACCTGTTTGATTTGATGATGGAAGCCATGAAAGATTCCCTAAAACATATGGTATCCTTCAATGTTTCCATTATCATATCTAGTCTTCAAGTTTTCGAAACACTAGCACACAAAATATATGCAGCATACATTTTTCAAAGGAAAGCACTTTGCATAACATATCCATCCACACCTCTAATCACCAACTACTTGTAACCAACCATCACTAGAAAAAATATTACAGGTTAACATCACCTATTTATCACACAAGATGGCAATGGAACCCCAAAAGGTTGGCAGTACATACCTGCAGCTCCAT
>CAODLS010638719.1:0-25695 GCA_948243855.1 Flueggea neowawraea | reverse complement strand
GGCATGAAGTTATTTAGAATAGTAAGTCGATGTTATATTTATCAACCTTACCTAAGAGAAGGAGATGAAATGTAGGACTTAAAGGACAACCAATACGTGCCAAAGAAAAGAGACATGATCTTCGTTCGACAGAAAGGTCCTTAACAACAATCACAGCCTACAATTCCCCAAGAAATGGAGGAAGAAGAAGTAGAAGAAGAAGGAGGTAATGAGGAACAACCTCAAGCTGGACCTTTTCCTAGCTCAACTCGAGTTAGGAGAACAAAACTGGACAAATTAAGACAAGAAGTCACTGCTTTTAAATCTGAAACTAGCTTGAATTTTGAGCTTCTAATCAGCTTGCTTCAAGAAAATGCTAGGCAAATAGAACGCTTAAGAGAAGAGGTCAGAAATTTGAGAAACACTCCACCTTCTCCAACAACTAGTCCTCCAAGGACTGAAGACAATGGTAATGATGGAAATCTTGGAGTTGACTTAAATTTTGAGCCTTATGTTGAAGAGGAGAATGCTCTAGCACATAAGGAAGTTGTTGAGACATCACAACCTGAATTTGTTGAAGAAGCAGAAATTGAAATGACAACACGTGAAGAAGACCATAGTCAATGCCATATGGTTGCTGAGAATGAGAATCAAGCGGAGGTACAACAAGTAGACACTGAGACTCATTCTAAACTAGAATATTTCAGAAAGTGTCTGAAATAGCTCAAGCAATTCTTGAAGAAGCAGCTGAGGAGATTTATGAAGAAGCAGTTGAGATTGTGGCTAAAAAGCCTTTGGAGCAAGTGGATGAAGTGCTAGTAGAGCGAGTGGTTGCACTTGTAGTTGAGCAAGTGGCTAAGGTTTAGAGACCTACTGCTGAGACAATAGTAATTGATGTTGAGAAGTTGCACACAACATCTGAAATTCCTAGTGAGCTAAGACCAACATATCATAGATTAGAAATTCCTTCAACTTCTTGAGTTTCCAATGATTATATCGACAGTGAAAGAGTCAAGAAAATGAGAGAAGACTTCCTTGCACACATAATGAAAGAGTAAGAAAGGGCATCTAGCAGTGACTCAAATGATTCCGATAGTATTTCCAGTGAGTCAAAGTGTGAATTTCTTAGGACTTTTACACTTCCACAATTGAATCCGGATGAGGTTACAAGAATGCAAGCCAAAGAAGCAATATATAAAGCTCTCAGAGAAGCCATTGCAAGAGAAAATGCTCTGCTTGCTACTTTACCTCCACTTCCAAGGGTTGTTTATGTTGACAGCTTAGATGATGAAGATGATGACGATCAGATTTTTCTTGATATTTTGTTTCTTCATAGAGTTATCAAAAACATTCCAGACCAATGGCGTGACATTGACATGTTTAATGTTATAATATATCAAGCCTATGAAGCTTTGGACAAAATCGGCAAGCCTCCTTCAAATCCATGTTCAAAGTGATTTTCATAGCACTAGGATCTACATTTTGTCATGCATACACTGCATTATTTTCTCTTGTTTATATGCTGTGAACTCATCTATGTTTTGAATACTAAATGAAATTGTATCTTCTTCTCTTATCTTCTCTGAATTTCTCACATGCTTTATTGATCTTGTGTGGTTTCTACCTTTTTTATTATAACAAAAAAGGGGAGAATTATTATGCAAAGTTTGATGTTTGTTGATAAATGCTTTGATTTAAATATAAAATTTCAAATTGATAAGGACTAACAAATAGACAACGCTTAACAACCTTGATCATTCTTTTCAACTTTTTGTTCAAGTTGTTTTAATAGAGGCATTGATTGAGGGAGAGTGCAAACTCTTTCAATGTTTTGTTATCATAAAAAAGGGAGAGACTGTTGAATCAATTCAGATTCAAAATGAGAATTCCTTCTAAGTTTTGATGATTTAACAAAACACTTGAAACAGTTAAGCTACGCACGTAATAAACCCTTCTAACCATGCTGAAGACTATCCTAAGCATTTAATCTATGATTTGTGCACGTTGATCATATTGGAGTAATCCTGGAAGTTCTAGAATGGACATTGCGAGTGCAGAAATATATATAATGCACGTAGTATGCGTAGCACATGCATAGAAGCCAGTGTTAAGAAGCAACCTCAGGAGACAATATACTGGACTGGATGATGCGTCATACTACGCACACAAAAGAAGAATCTACGTACATAGATCTATCCTTGATGAAAATTGAAGAAAGAAGAATCTACGCGCATAACAGAATCTACACACAAAAGAAGAATCTACACGCATAACAGAAGTACTACGCACGTACAATAATCTAAACGCGTGTAGTAGACACCTAAAGGTATCCTGAATGAGACAGTAGCAACGATACTCAGTATAGTGCACACAAAAAGAAGCATCCCGCGCATACTACTCTGATGAAATTCTATACTATGCACGTGGTACCTATGGAATGCACATAGTAAGGTTTGACGTGATCAATTTCAGCTTTTTGAATCTCTCTCACAACGGCTATATCGAGATTCACAATGGCTATTTCAGATAGAGCTGATATAAATAGACGTCTACAATTCAAGGTACAGTAAGAACAACTTTTGAGAGTGTGCCCAAGCTTTGCCAATTTGATTCTTGATTTTCTCTCTCTTGTGTTCTTGAGTTCTTCCATTCCAACTGAGCTTTTGAGTTGTTACTTACTTACTGAGTTGGGTTGAGATATATCCTACAGTTTCACTTTAATTGGTAATCAAGCTTTTATGTTAAAAGCTTGAGGAAAGAATAGGTTTCACTTGTTCTTCCTTAAAAAACAAGAGTAGTTTCTAGTGAGCCTTAGTAAACTAGGCTTGGTTTTCTTGTTTAGTCCTAAAACAAGGTTGTAAAGATTTATTGTTGGTCTGCAAAACAAGGATTGTTACGGTTTGCCTCCACGCAGAAGTGAAAAAGTTTATTAGTGGATTAAAACTCTTGAGTGGAACTAAAAGAGTGGACGTAGGTCAAAAGAGACTGAACCACTATAAATATTGGACTTTGTTTATTCTCCCCCTACTCTATTTACTTTGATTTATTACTATTAAATCTTGTTTGGTTATGTCTTGGATTATCTTTTGCATTTCTATTTTGAAAAAAATATTCAAAAGATTGGACAAAAGTTTTTAACTTTAACAAAGAAATCCAATTCACCCATTATTGGGATTGCCATATTGTTTATAGTTGCCACCAATCTTTTTTCGAGGTGCGATTGACCACCTAAAATTATAAAATTATGGTATGCTTTTAAAAGGGTTCAGGAGTACAACTACGCATAGGGACAAAGGCAACTTCACCCTTACGATGCCCGTTCAAAGAACGGTACCTCTAATTATATGTTATTTGATTGAATTTTTTATTGAAATCAATTTTTTTTGGGAGCATTAATTTTTTTTAAAAAATGGACTTAAACTCAGGGTGATATCCCTAGCGCCTACGTACCCGTGTTGTATACGGGATGAAAGCCCATGTAGTTCGACCCAATGGTAGGGGAAAGAACCGAATTAATTACTCGAAGGAGTTTAAATCACGTTGAAATCTTTTGCAAGTGGAAAACACATTTTTTGAGAATTGGTACAATTTCATTCATCATGATTTACAATTCTCATAATAATTTGATTCAAGAAGTGGGACAAAAACAAGTTTTTTTTGTTTTTGTTTTATATTTTTATATTTTCATTATATTTGATTTGACCAACCAACTGAAAAAATCGAATTTTGTTATTTTAACCTAACCAAACAACTAGAAGGATTAAAGTATTTATTTAATTCAAATTTTCCAACCAGCAGGTAAAATCTGATAATTTTTTAAACGAGAATTCCAACCAATGGGTAAGGCTTAATATATATTTAATATAAATATATATTATTATCATCATCATTTTTTTATTTTATTATTATTACATATTTTTCCAACTGATTGTAGAAAATATATAATTATCAAAACTAACATTCCAACTGAGTAAGGCTTTTAATGAAAATTTCTTTTACCAATATTATTATTGTTGTATATATTTGTTGCAGATTTTTCCAACCAACTGGAGAAAATCTGTAATTATAAAACCGAACAGACTCAAACCAGTCAACTAATTGAACCATCAAAATAACTTAAATCAAACCCACATCAAATGAATTATATCCAACCAAACCATAAAGGAAAAGGAGAGATCAGCCAAACCAAACAACTAAACCGAACCAAACCGAACCAGATAACCCAAAATAAATAGCCTTCAGCAAACACAAACCAGCCCATGTAGCAACTGAAATAAACCAAACCAGAAGTAAACTGAACCGGAAGGAACCAAACCGACCAGCCAAAACCCAAATAAATCAAAACAAGGTGGTATGCGAAATAGGTCCAAACAAACCAATAAGCCTTAGCTAATCAAACCAATAAGCCTTAGCAAATCAAACCAAGTCAACCCATTCCAACAAAAACAACCATGAATATTCAAACCAAACCGAACTGGTCGACCCACGAAATTAAACCCACAGATCTCAACATTCTCAAGCCAAACTACATGTCTTTGAAGCCCACATTGCAAAACAAATTATAAGAGCAGAAATAAAAAAAAACTAGGGTTTCATTTAAATCTCACCAAAACAGATACAAAGTGAGAGAGAGCAAGAGGGGAGGGTGGCGGCAAGCCAAAAAGGAGGGGACAGTCCCCTCCAACGGCGGCAGTGAAGGGGAAGAGGTAGCGGTGGTGAGAGAAGACCGAAAGAGGAGATCCGGCACTGAAAGAGAAGACCAAGAGAGAGGGAGGGAGAGAGATAGAGAGTACCTGTTTGAGGAGACAGAGAGAGAAACGGCGGTAGTCAAGGCAAACTGAGAGAGAGAGGCCGAGAGAGGCAATATGAGGCCAAAAGAGTCAGAGAGGAAACCGCTATGGTCAAGAAGCAGAGGGATTAAACTCCATGGCGTCAAGGTCTCACGTCTAATGTCTTGCTCCTTCCAAGTTACGGGCTTTTTATTTATTTATTTCGTTTTTATTTATTTTTATCGCTTTTTAGTTCTTTGTTTTTTTTATTCTGATTATGAGTCTTATTTCCTTTTCTTCCTTTTGTTTTTGTCCAAGCGACATGCAATGCATTTTGGGTGGCGGTTTCGAGGAGATTGAGAGAGAGGTCGGTTTGTGTTCTGTGTTGGTTTGGGTGGTCGTTTGTGTTTATAGAAGGGAAGAGTGATGGAGGCAGTGGTGGTGGTGGAAGAAAATGGTGGAAGAGACAGGCAAAGCTTTCTGTATTTGTTCTTATTTTTGGTCTGTGTGTTTTTTATGTAGGTTGTGGATGAAGGTTTGGAGGTGGTTTTGGCGATGAAAGAGTGACGGTTTGGTGGTGGGTTTGATTGGAGGTGACGAGCTTGTTGTGTTAGTTGTGGTAGAAGAAGAGGCTCGGGTTTGAAGAGGATTTTGGGAGGAAGTGGGTGTAGCTTTCTCCTGTTGGTTTCTCTCCTCCTTGGTAATGGTCCCAGATTTGCTTTTTTATAGATGAAGGAATAGCCAACTTGTTGGGCTTGTGATGATTGCAAGTGAGGGTGAATGATAGCAAACCGTAGCGGTGCTGCCCAAGCTATGCCTATACCTGCTGCCATTTGCTTCTATTCCTTTCTTTCTTTACGAGTAAGAAAAAAAAAATGAAATAAGGATGGCCTTATTACATTCTGTTATCAAAGTTGGGCTGGATTTGGATGAAATCGATGGGTTTCTGATGAAAGATAAATCTAGTTCAGTTTCTGAAATGGGCCAAATTAAAAATGGGCAACGAGCAAATTAAAAATCCCTTTGTTAAAATGGACCCAAATTAAAAGGCCAAAATTGATATCGAAATAAAAACCGAAAAACAGAAATCGAGCTTTAAACAAAATTTGAATCCGAATTATTTTTTTATTTTTTAATTTTAGCGTCACCTAAAAATGGGTGACAATAGCTAGCAAGCAATTCATTCTTCAAATGTTGTAGAAAACATACCTCAATGCTGAAGAGATAGAGCATGCCGCCAGCAAGGCCAAAGAGATAGAATGATGGTGACGGAGCGGCTTGGGAACAGAGATAGCGACGTAAAGATACCACCAGAACCGCCACGCTCCTCACCATCCAAACCCCAAAACTGTCACTGTCCTCACCATCCCAACCCCAAAACTGCTACTCTCCTCTCCATCCAATACCCAAATTCGTGACTCTTTCAACCATTCAAACCCAAAATCGACTCCCTTTTCATCATCCAAATTCATATCACCGTACTTTCCCTCACACAAACCTAAAACCAACCCTCCTCTTCACCCTTTTCATCCTCCTCCTCTTTAAGTTGGTTCCTTTGGAAAAAAAAAAGAGAGAAAGTCAACAAGACCAAGGACCAAACTAAGAAAAATAAAAGACATAAAAATTAAAAACAGAGAGAGGCTTTGGTGGAGAGAGAGCTTCGGTAGGAGAGAGACCTGAGGCCGAACAGAGAGTGGGGCGACAGTGATAGTCGACAGAGCATTGATGGAGAGAGCGGCGGATAGAGCAATTGCGGCCAATTAGGAGAGAGTGGAAAGAGAGAGAGAGAGAGAGAGAGAGAGGAGCAGCGTGAAAGAGAAAAGATTGTCGGGATTGAGAGATGCACAGAGAGAGAGAGAGTGTTAGAGGAATTAGGGATTAGAGGAATTGGGAAGGTGAAGTGTGTCTGTTGGAGAAAAGGGAGAGCATCTGTTGGGCTAAAATCCCAAACCTTGCGATGAATTCGTTGCTATTTTTGCGAGGAATTCTTCGCAAGGATCCTTTTCCAATTTAATTCAATTTTTTGATGAAAATAATTAAGCAAATTATAACAATTAGACAAATATATATATATATATATATATATATATATAGTGCGAAAATAAAGTTAATGGAATTTTAATTTGAAATTTAAATCTTAAATTTAAAAAAAAAATTTGCGACGAATTTATCGCAAAAATAGTGATGAAATCGTTGCAATTTTAATTTTGCAATGAATTCGTCGCCATTTTTGTGAGGAATTCATTGCAAGATTCATTTTTCAATTTAATTCAATTTTTTGATGAAAATAATTAAGTAAATTATAAGAATTAGACAAATATTGTAATATATATATATATATATAGTGGGAAAATAAAGTTAATGGCATTTTAAATCTCAAATTTAAAAAGAAAATGTTTTACGATGAATTCGTCTCAATTTTTGCTAGGAATGCGTCGAAAGGTTCCCTTTTCCAATTTAATTCAATTTTTTTATGAAAACAATTAAGTAAATTATAATAATTGGACAAATATTGTAATATATATATATATATAGTGGGAAAATATTGCAATTTTCATCCTAATTTTGATTCTTTTATTCTAATTGGAAACTATTTTTATTCTAATTAATTTTTAGAAATTATTACCCTAATTAATTCAAAAATATAATTATGTTTAAAATAAAAGAATCAAAACTTGGGTGAATGTTTAAGACATATAACATTACGAACAATTATTTTGTTATATTAATGATAATTAAGAGCTTGAATATTTTTAAGGAAATAATTAATTCATAAATTTAAAATTAATTTATGTTGCGACGAATTCGTCGGAAAATTAGTGAAAAACAATGTTTACGAAAAAAATCAATATTTACGATATTAATTCTCAATTATTACGGTATATAATTGTTTCATTAAAAATATTCAAAACCATTTTTATTTAAATTAATATAAAAAATTAGTTATTTTAATTTTCACACTAGTTTTGATTCTTTTATTATAATTAGACTATTTTTATTCTAATTTTCACCATGGTCGCAATTTTTGCGAGAACACCTTTTGGTCGCAAGTTTTGTGACGAAAGTTTATTTCGTCGCAATTTTTTGAAACAAACTGTCATTTTGTTGCAAAACGAACTGTCATTTCGTCGCAAAACAATATCGTTGCAACACAAAAAGTCAAACATAGGCACCCCACCGTTTTGTGACGAATTCGTCCCAATTTTTGCGACGAAATTTTTCCGTCGCAAAACGATCATTTTCTTGTAGTGTTAAAAGACCATTAAATACCCAAGTTCAAATAGGGTTAGGGATTAAGAAACATCTCATACAATCTCTCCATGATTCTAGCCTGCATCAAGTGAGATATCTTCCTATCTTATAGGAAAATATTTCAAATCCTTTTGGAACTCATAATGGAAGACCAAAAACTCTTTTTTAGCAGCAAATTAAACTCATTCTTACATTAGAAATGCGCTTAATTAACCCTAATTAACTTAGGCTTAATGGGCTTTGGGTTTCCACCAATTAAACAAGTATAAGCGCAATATCTGCAAAACTGTTGCAACATATATCTAAGTCCAACAAAGATTTGTATTTTATTCAATTAACGAATAATTAAATAAAAATGGAGAGTCCTAATTTAATAAGGACTCATCATGAGATGTCTTTAATCAAATTAGGACTACTCACTATTGCGAACTAAACCCTTAAGAAGATACTAACTAGTTGAACTAATTTTTGTCATTTCTCAAATCCTATTCATAATATGAATCCTACCTCAACTAGGAATCCTAATTGCATTAGGACTCTCAATATTGAGAGTGATCATAGTGTTAGAATTAGTTCTATTGAAACATAAGACGATCATTAGTTTCCATTTCAGAACTTACAGGACTCCCATTTCGATTAGGAATCCAAGTCAAACTAGGACTCCTATATGAAATGAGATTTTGGGTTTCTAAATTAATTAGGTATCATCTTAAGATATCCTATACATTTAGGTCACCTCTTCAAGGATGGTCATCCATGAGTCAAAACAGGAATCCTAGTCAAACTAGGATTACTCACTTGAACATTATTCACCTCATGAATAACGTTATCCTTACAATGTGTTACTGTGTGTGACCCTTTAGACCCTTATTCATGAGGGTAGTAACCTAAGATTTGACTCCTAAATTACTTAGTAAGATTGGGCCCTAGCTAGTCATCAAACCCCCGAGTGAACTCGAGTTGTCGTGGAGCGACGACTTATACCTATCATGAAAGATTACTGTGTAATTCGGTCCCTTGTCATTTCGTGTCTCTTTGAGTATAGGGCATAGATAGTGTCAACCCCTCACCTCGAAAGAATTCATCAATCATCAAGTTAAGAGAAAATACACCAAATTTATTCAATTTCCCAAGTTGCAACCAATTAGACCATGGCCATGGATTTAAGTTCTCTTTACTCAATTGATAGGCCCAATGAGATACTTCTCTAATATTACTAAGGGTGAAAATCCTATCTTGATCACACACTATACTCAAATGTTTCGTGATGCAACTCAACCTTCATATTTTTAGCAACACTAATCAGGTTACGTAGAATGAGATTAAAGTTTCATGACTAGACATTAGCATGCCATGGTGATCTCAAGTCAAATGACTAGTTACACCATCTTCCATAGTTGAGAGTTATCCATTGACGCTTAAGTAATATACCATGTGGCCTCTCAACAGTGGGTCAGTCCAAAACTGACGTTAACATTTAAATATGAGCCTAAAAGTTTTGCCAAAATATCACATAACTGCTTTCCATAGGGAAATGGAACCAACCAAACGATATAATAGTCTTGCTGATTGTTGACGCCTAATACCAGCAATCGTTGACTATGGACATTTCGATATAAAGTTCAAGTCCCAATGTGTTCCCCATCATTTAAGGCACACAAGGTGCGAACCTACTATATCATGGACATCGTTTCGTTGATCTAATCAAACCAACCAAAATGATTCTAATATCATATTAATTAGCAAAACGAAAGTATGCCTTTTATATTTTGCTATCACTTATGTGGTGTCCTTAATGGTTGGCTCCTAGGGCACCTAAACTAACAGAAAAAAATTTGATCAAAATCGGACGAGGTGTTACATATTGTTACCGATGACACACTCAATTAAACAATCCCTTCTTACTTTTTTGGTAGCTCCAGGAGTCCCTATAGACTACATCTCTTACCAGCTACACAACCCACGAGATGCCCTGATAAGGTTTAATCTAATGATATCAGTAAGAACCAAATAGACCTCTATCTTAACTAGTGAAGTCAGAAACGCTGTAAATCATTTAAACTAAATTTCTCAATTCCATAACATAAAAGATATGCGACCACAAAAAGACAAGTTATTCGCTACCTATGTAATACCCCGTCGGATTCTGATAGGATTCTCTGTAGCTTTTCGATCTACTTTGATCATTCCTTAATGTTGGGGTGAGTGGATAACCCGAGTTTGTGGATGTGTAACTCGAGTTATCTAGCATACGGACAACTCGAGTAGAGTTTTTTTCAACTCGATTTATTCATTGTGTGGATAACTCGAGTAGGACTTTGTGTAACTCGAGTTATCCATGAGTCTAGAATCGTATCAGGGTACCTGGGTGCTCTAAGTCGAGTTATCCTTTCGACAACTCGAGTTAGTCATGCCATTTTTGCTGAAGTGACGTCGTTTTTGGGCTTTTTATATATACCCCACCCGACTCATTCGCCCATACACCTTTCTGCTCACTCAAATCACTCCCATTTCACCCAGAGATCATCTCCAGTCATTATCCATCCTTCCTAGATGATTATTGAGGTAAGATTTCACCGCTTCATCTTTCTTTTCTTCATTTGAGCAAGATTGCACACATTAGGGTATTGAACAATTGTTCATAGGTTGATTTTCGGGATATTTTTGATGGAATGGTAATTGAGGGTTGTTAGATCGTGCCTTATGGAGTCTAAAACACCTAGATTAAGATTGGATTCATAAGAATCAAAGGTGTTCATAAATGGGTATGAAACATTTCGGGTTGGAGTGATTTTGGAGTTATTTTGAGTTGTATTGTTATATTGGTGTGTAGAATAATGTTCTTCAGGTGATTTAGGAACAATTTGGATGATTAGTATCAATTTTTATTGGTTAAATCAGAGTTTGACGAATTTGAAGATTTATGGGTTTGTGCTAACTCGAGTTAGCACTTTGTCTAACTCGAGTTAGACAGGGCATGTATAACTCGAGTTACACTCGAGTTATCCATGGTTCTGGGTACCAAAATGATAATTTTTGTATTTTGGCTATTTCTGAGAGTTAAAAGACTTATTTGGATATTTTGACTATTTGGAGGACTAGTAGAACTCTTTGAGGATTGATTGAGGAATTTTGGTTAGTATGAGGACTAAAACATAATTTTATATGGGTCGGGGACCTAACTGAATTTTGCGTAGATTCTGAATTTTTGGTTGAGAGTGATAGATTCTCTTTCGAGTTAACTTTCAGTGACCTCGAGGGTCAACATCTACATACCATGCATTCAGTACAGCTACAGTACCAACATCATTTTTTGATATCTGTGATATATGTATCTATTCTAGCTTATTGTTCCTGCCAGCACGATCAGCCACCGAGTGGTGCTTGACTGGATTGTCAGCTTTGGACACCAGGTGAGTGAAATGGCAGCTTCAGACACATAGGTAGTGTCTTCCTACTTATATAGTTTTTGTTGTGTCGGGATATAACATGAAATCTAACTAATAATTATTTGGCTAATTATTAATCGGACTTATGTGGTTTGTAATAACCAACATTTTACTCTAATATATATATATATATATATATATATATATATGTTTTCTGAAAATATGGAAATCTATTTTGCATGAATGTTTGTTATATTATTCCTAAATAATATATTCTAATATGGGACACCAAGTTATGGGGTACATAACCTTTGATATATCAATGCTCTGTTAATGCCTTAGTTACCGGGGCAAAGGGGTGACCGTGTATTCGGCCAGACACATGCTATGCTCTTATGGCGGACTCCACATTCTGTTTTGTCTATTCTGGTCCCATACTCTGACTCTGATATATATATATATATATATATACTCTGATATTGTCTGAATGCATGTTGTTTGCTCTGGATGCGAACGTTTTGGTAAAACATTTCTTGAAAGCTATTATATATGTAGTGTGTATACATATTAAATTAGTATATATGTGTGTGGTATCTTTTGAATGGTTTTCAAAATGGTCTTTGTGAGGCACGAATGAGGCAATCTGGAGTGTTGTTTCCTCACTGAGTCCTGACTCCCATTTTATTTCTGTCTATTTGCTTTGCCTGTCTTACAAAAATATTTTGACGCTCAGCATCTGTTCGACATCTCGACACCAGTGAGGCATTCCTTGCTATTTAGTGAGTGCCCTCGTTCAAGCTCTACATTTTTATTTTGTTACTAGAGTTTCATATTGGGTTATTGTGGGAATACTGGGCTATACTTTTTTATTTTTGATATTGAACATACTATAACGGTTTTATATTTATTTTGATAGTATTATATCTATACTATTTGCTTATATATCGTATTATATTCAATAAATATTTTGATAAATGATTGTTTGGGTAGAATATCTGTATCTTTGAGGCTTGTGTGAGATGAACTGGGATCCCATAGACAGTTTACCTTGTACGCCAGTCACCGGCCCCACTCAGGTCGTGACAAAGGTGGTATCAGAGCGTTAAGCTTTTTATGGTCTGGGTCGGTGTAAAATATAGATATCTTTGATCGAGTCAGTTGATTTGCCTTTATATATCCCTTGATTTTTGATACGATACTGTGGCAATCACTTGCATTCTAACATCTGCATACATGTATGTCTATTTGTTATCTGTAATGATGCATTGTCGTGGTTGTGGTCGCAGATGTGCACGTGGTCGTGGTTGACCTAGGCGAGTGCCTTACAAGGCCGTCGCTCAGTCTGCAGTTGATCCGCATGATTCACATAGCGCACCAGAGGTTGCAATGCCAACACCTCAGCAGCAGCTCTAGCTTCAACAACTTCTCACAGCTTAGCTAGAGATGTTCGAGTGTATGACCAGGGTTCTCGACCATATGGAGAGAGTTCAGCCAGGTCAAGCGGCTGGAGGTCAGCTAGTTCTACCATTAGGAGCAGCACCAGTTCAACCCGAGGTGCCACCTGTTCAACAACCTCAGCAGGAAGATGTTACAGTAATTGCTCTGGTGGTTGCACCACGGGGCATAGAGCAGGATTTTCTGGATACATTTATGAAGCTCAAGCCACCCAGATTTTCAGGTGGGATGAAAGAGGATCCGTCTGACTTTTTTCTTTAGGTGGACCTTCAATTTGATGCTAGAGGTATTACTGATGATGCCAATAAGGTCAGACTCACAACATTCCTTTTGAGTGGCTAAGCAGTTAGATAGTGGAGGAGTCATGATACTCGAGAGGATTTTAGTTGGGTCAAATTCAAGAATGAGCTCATTGCGTTCATCCTTCCTCAGAGTATCCAGGATAAGAAGGCGGATAAGTTTAATAATTTCTATCAAGGGGCGAGTATATCAGTGACAGAGTATGATGAGAAGTTTAAGAATTTGAGTAGGTATGCACCTCCTCAGAGTCAGAGAGAGGACGCCCTAGCAAGGAAGTTTCTGGATGGGTTTCATCCAAAAATTAGCAGGATAGTGGCGACTCACGAGTTTTTTTACTGTGAGGCAGATTGTGGAGGCTGCCAGAGGTATAAGTATATAGACGAGAGAAATTTGATGGAGTCGAATAAGGCAAACATTGACGGTACTTTTGGAGGCCAGCAGGGTCGAAGATAGAGTAGTCAATCCAAGTAGAGGCGTAGACATTCCTCTTGAGCCAGGGATAGTGTAGAGTAGTCAACCAATCACACTGAGTATTAGAGTGGACATCAGAGCTCCCGTGGTTTATACCCGCTTTGCGAGACTGCTAGGAGGAGACACCTGAGGATTTGTCACAATGTAGGAGGTCTATGTTTCCATTATAAACAGTCGGGACACAAGGTGGTTGATTGTCCTTTCAAGCATAGCACGGGGTCACAAATAGTACAGTCAATGATTGGGGGTTCTGACACCGCTAGCATTGGAGCTGGCAGAGGTGCAGGTAGATACGCGACAGGATCAGGAAGTCGTAGCCAAATTGGTTAGGGCAGTGGCCGTGGGCAGACCGGTCAGGGTAGTTCTACTACAGGGGTCAAACACGGGTGTACCATGTGACTCATCAGGAGGCACAAACATCTAGCGCTGCAGTGATTGGTATGTTTTCTAACTCTGGTACTTTTGCTTATGTTTTATTTGACTCTGGTGCATCTAATTCTTTTATCACTTCATATTTTGTTAAGCGTGTTGGGTTAGTAGTGTGCTTGTTGGATAGATTGTTAGAGGTCTCATCACCTCTGGGTAGTAAGATCTTGATTGACTCTAAAGTCCAGGGTTGTGTGATTGGCTTTGATGGGAACGAGTTGATAGCTGATCTTACAATATTGGACATAGGGGATTTCAATGTCATACTTGGTATGGATTGGATTTCAATTTGGCACCCCACATTGGATTGTTTTGCCAAGAGAGTATGTTTTCGACTACCAGGTTAGAGTGAATTTTGTTATTGGGGTAAGCATGACAGTGTTGTACAAGGATACGTGTCAGCTATTATAGCAGAAAAGATGATTCACCGTGGTTGTGAGGCGTATTTGGCCTTTGTGCTCACCGAGCTACAAAGTTCAGAGTTGAGGCCAGAGAATATAACAGTGGTTCGGGATTTTTCTGATGCATTTCCTGAGGAGTTACCAGGACTTCCTCCAAAGTGAAAGATTGAATTTTCTATCGAGGTACAATCTAGTACTGATCCAATATCGATTCCACTGTATCGAATGGCACCAGCAGAGTTGAAGGAATTGGAGACCTAGTTGAGAGAGTTATTAGATAAGGGATTTGTACAACAGAGCGTTTCACCTTGGGGTGCACCAGTCTTATTTGTAAAGAAGAAGGATAAGAGCCTTCGTATGTGCATCGATTACCGTCAGCTTAATAAGGTAACGGTGAAGAACTGATATCCACTTCTAAGGATAGATGATCGATTTGACCAGTTGCAGGGTGTACATTGGTTTTCTAAGATCGACTTGACGTCAAGATATCATTATTATAGGAGGTTTATGCAAGATTTCTCGAGGATTGTAGCTCCTATGACTCGGTCACACAAGTGTGAGGATAGTTTCCAGAAACTAAAGAAGTGTTTAACTAGTGCCCCAGTGTTGGTTTTACCGTTAGGTTTTGGAGGTTTTGCAGTGTATTATGATGCTTCAATGGTTGGCGTAGGTTGTGTATTGATGCAACATGGCAAAGTAATTGCCTATGCATCAAGACAACTTAAGAGGCAAGAACATAACTATCTGACGCACGATCTGGAGTTGGCAGCAGTAGTGTTTGCACTCAAGATCTTGAGGCATTATTTGTGCGAAGATACTTTTGATATATTCACAAATCATAAGAGTTTGAAATACATTTTTGGGCAATGAGACCTAAATCTAAGATAGAGGCATTGGCTAGAGTTGCTGAAGGATTATGATTGCACCTTATCATAACATCCTAGCAAGGCTAACGTTGTTGCAGATGCTATGAGTAGGAAGTCAGTCGGTAGTTTAGCTCATATCTTCATTGAGAGACGACATGCAGTGTCTGAGTGGCAGCCTTTGATGGTGTCTAGAGTTGAGTTACGATTTGATGACTCAGGAGCATTGTTTGGTCATATTGAAGCGAGGTATGTACTGTTGGAGCAGATTAAAGAGGCGCAAAAGGAGAATTCTAAATTTCAAAGTTTCATTGAGAAGGTTAAGTCTTCTGATGTGATTAGATTCAATGTTGATGACTCTGGAGTCCTTTGGTTTGGATTGAGATTGTACGTACCATCTTCAGGTGGTCTGCGTGAGAAGATTATGACTAAGGGTCATAATTCCACATATTTTGTACACCCAGGATATATTAAGATATATCAAGATCTTCGAGAGTCTTATTGGTGGCTGAGAATGAAGAAGGACATAAGTGAGTTTGTTAACTGATGTTTGACATTTCATCATGTTACGTTTGAGCACCAACATTCTTTTAGATTGTTACAATAGATGCCCCTTCCAGAGACAAAATAGGATTGCATCACTATGGATTTTACAGTTGGACTGCCGACAACATCTTCTAGGTATGACTCCATTTGGGTTATTGTTGATCATTTGACGAAGTCAACACATTTCCTTCTTGTCAAGACGACATATGGAGTGACACGTCCATCAAAGTTGTACATTGATAGGATTGTGTATTTGCATGGTGTGGCAGTCTCTATAGTGTTGGACAGAGGACCGCAGTTTATGTCATAGTTTTGGCGTAAGCTGCAAAAAGATTTGGGCACTCGACTTGATTTTAGTACAGATTTCCATCCATAGACTAATGGTCAGTCTAAGCACACGATACATAATTTGGAGGATATGTTGAGAGCGTGTGTTGTAGACTTTGCTGGGAGTTGGGATTATCACTTACCTCTAGTAGAGTTTGCATACAACAACTTGTACCATTCGAGTATCAAGATGGCATCATACGAGGCGTTGTATAGTAGGAAGTATAGATCTCTACTGCATTAAGCTGAGGTCGGTGAGAGAGAGTCGTTGGGGCCATATCTTATTTTGGAGACTACTAACGAAGTTAGGTTGATCCAGCAGAGGATATAGACTACTCATAGACGTCAGAAGAGTTACACTGATCCAAAACATAAACATTTGTAGTTTTCAATTAGAGACAATGTATTTCTCAAAGTATCACCGATGAAGGGCATGATGAGATTTTGGAAGAAGGGCAAGTTGAGCCCGAGATACATTGGTCCTTTTGAGATTATCAGCCGTGTCAGAGCCGTGGCATATGAGTTGGCACTACCGCCTCAGTTTTCTTATGTTCATACAGTGTTTCACATCTCACTTCTGAAGAAGTATGTTTCTGATCCGTCACATGTTTTGGCACTGTAGTCGGTTGAGGTTAGGCCTGACTTGTCTTATGATGAGGTTCTGGTGAGGATTGTTGATCGACAGGTCAAGAGACTCTATAACAAAGAGATAGATTCAGTGAAGGTGATTTTGAGGCACCATTCAGTTGAGGAGGCCACTTGGGAGGCCAAGGATGAGATGCGGCGCAGATATCTGCACATGTTCGACTCCGCTGATTCATAGGTCAATATGTTATTGTTTCTACATCTTTCCATTTCATTTTACATAATTGTTTCAATCTCAAAATTATTGTTTCTATATCATTGTTTTTGGCATATTGTACGTTGGCTGGGTAGCCAAGTGTTAGCTAAGTGTTAGTTACCCTGGTGAGCGAGAATCGAGATTTTGGGTTTGGGTTTGGGTTTTGTTTTGGGAGATTTGGGCTTGATCCTAGCTTTACCCTAATTTGTTTGGAAATTCGATGACGAATTTATTTTGAAGGGGGAAGTATGTAATATCCCTCCCGTTCTGATAAGTTTCCTTTAGCATTCAGTTTGATTCTGTAGCAAATCTCGGTGTTTGGTTGATCCCGAGGATGTTGGTATAGATGATTCTATGTTGGAAATGCCTTGTAAGAGGGAATTTGCACGCTTTAAGCTTGCGGAAGGTCGTCTACGTGTGTTATGATTCTTCTATGCACATTGATCATCTTCTGGATTTTGGACCAGGAGCTGAGGAGGGTGTCAACGCTCATTGTGCTCTCTGCTACGCACGTTAAAGGCTTCTAAATTGCTAAAGTACAACGTACGTTGATGTGCTCGTTCTGGGCCATTTTGAGTGAAACACAGCGTTTTGGCGTGGGGTGTTATAAATACCCCCAACCCGACGGGTTCCGCCTCTCTCGCTCTCCTCTCTCTCAAATCACCTCAGAACACTCCCACATTGCTCCCATTTCATTCCTAATACATTCTTAAGGTAAGAATCACATCTTTTCTTCTCTTTTTCTGTGTTTCTATGCATTAAATCTCTTATTTTCTTTTGGGTCTGAATTGATTAGGGTTTTCAACTATTGGATGATTTAGGATGATTTGATGCTAGAGGATGCTAGAATAGGTTAGAGGGGACTTGTATAAACATGATTCAAACTTTGAATCAAAGGATTTGATGAGTTTTTGAATGAGCTAGGGTTTAGTTAGGGTTTGATCAATTTTGAGTGATTATGTTGTTTTCATGAAACCGATGTTAGATTCATGTTTAGGAGGTCGATTAGAGTCAATAACAATTTTTATATGTTAAATCGAGAATTTGACATTTTTGTGTGATTTTCTATGGAAGGGACTAAAAGTATAATTTTACATAATTCTAAACATATTGAGGACTATATCTGATATTTTGCATATTAGGGATTGATTACAATTTTTAAGAGTTAGAGGACTAATTTTGGAATTCTAACTTCTTGGAGGACTGTTTAGTAACTTGTGAATAGTTTTGGACTCATATGTAAGTTTTCAAAATTTTGAGAACCAATCCGTAATTTGTCCATCCCAGGGACAAAACGATAATTTTGCAAAATTTGAGGGAATCAACAGGAATTTCGTGTAGATTCTAATTTTCAAGGTTTTGATGTTAGATCTTCGACTGAAATAGGATTTTCGTCATCGGACAAGTGTCTGCATCTGCAGTTGCATATCATGCATTCGGTACAACCACAGTACCATTATTCCATTGTGGTTGTTTCTGATATATCATTGTTTCTGATAACCATTTCATCTTTTTGTTCGTGCCAACGTGATTAGCTACCAGATAGTGGTGTCTGACCGATTAGCTTGCACAGCCACGTGAGTGGATGACAACTTCAGACATATAGGTTGTGTCTTGAAACTATATATGGTTTTTGATGTGCTGGCTATATTTTTGAAATTGTACTTAATAACGAAATGGCTAATTAATAAACTGATTATGCGGTTTTAAAAATCAATAAACTTGTTTTGAACTTGGATATATATATATATATATCACTGTTTTTTATACGCTTTTATTGCAAAAGTTATTGCTTTTGATTTAAAATTATGTATACTGGTTATGGGATACCTATGCTACGTAGGGCAAACATAGTCATTGGTATACCAATATACAGTCAAGTCCTAGTTACCAAGGTATGGTGGTAACCATGTGTCCGTCTAGACACATGACTTTATTTTTTATTAGTGGCAAAGCCCACAATCATCATTATTATTGGTGTTATAGGCACATCATTGTTATTGGTCCCATATCATCTAAACTATGTTTTTGTTACCAATATTGTTTTAGTTCTTATGCTTACGAGCATATTGTTTGCTTTGGTTGCAAACATTTTCAAAATTGTTTTCGAAAGACTATTATCTATATAGTACGTATATGTATGTATACTTATTTATACCTGTGTGCAGTATTTTCAAATTGTTTTCAAAATGGTCTTTGTGAGGCACGTATGAGGTGATCTGGAGTGTTGTTCCTACTAGGGATTCTTACCCATTTTTCCTTTCCTTTGTTTGGATCTAATAAATTTTCAGGTGGACAATTTTTGGCTTCGACAACTACACCGCGTCTTGGTTCCTAGTGAGGCATCTTATTGGTTAGTATGCCCTTTTGGCCGGACTCTTCAATTTTTGATATAGAGTTCCACATCGTGATGTTGTAGGGTTACTGGGTTGCCATTTTGTATTTTGCTACACTTCTGTTGATTTTACTCACCGATATTGTTTTGATATATATATACTCACATATATTTGATTTATTATAAATCTATTTTATATTCCATATGTTTTTAATAACCGATGTTTTAATAAATATTTGGGGCAATTACATTAGCATCCTTGTGTTTTTCCATAATCTGCGATTGCGTTGTTGTACTTTGAAAAGATGTGATTGTGTCCCCGGGCTTAAACGCCGTCAGACAGAATTCAGTCAGAACTAACAGGACAACGTTTATTAAGGCATTCTCTTTTGTCCTATTAATTCTGGTTGAGTTCTGGCTGAATTCTGGCTAACTGAATTTAAGAGCAGGGATACAATCACAGCCTTTTCAAAGTACAGGGATGCAATCGCGGATTATGGAAAAACATAGGGACACTAATGTAATTCCCCCTAAATATTTTGATAAACGGATAAGTTGGGTAGTGTTTCTGTTCATCGAGTCTTGTGTGAGATGAACCGGACTTTCTTAAATGGTTCACCTCATACGCCGGTCGTGGTCCAAAAACGAGTTATGACACCTAGAGGGAAGAAAATGGTAGGGTATAAATTGATATTCATTATGAAATTTAGATCTGATGGGAGTGTAGAAAGATTGAAATCAAGGCTGGTGGCCAAAGGTTTTACTCAAACCTATGGTATAGACTACCAAGAAACCTTTGCACTAGTAGCAAAGATGAATACAATCAGAATCCTTCTATCACTGGCTGTAAATTTGACTGGTCAATGTAACAACTTGACATCAAGAATGCATTCTTGAATAGAGATCTTGCAAAGGAAGTGTATATGAGTCTAGCTCCTGGATTTGTGAAAGCCAATGGTGAGAGTAAAGTATGCAAATTAAGGAAGTCTCTGTACAGATTGAAGCATTCCCTTAAAGCATAGTTTGGCAGATTCAAGAAGGCACTGAAAAGCTATAGATATCAACAAAGCCAAACAGATCACACTATGTTCTACAAGAAATCTGAAAATGATAAACTATATATTCTCATTATGTATTTAGATAATATTTGATAATTGTGATTTCTGATTATTTTTGTGGTGTTTAATGTGTGTTAATGTTTTGTTTCATGAGTGTTAATGTGTGAATTAGTGGGTTGTAGGAGTTATTTTTGGAATGAATGTGTCTTTATGTATATTTTAAGTTATTGTCCATTTTTAATGTGTTTAATAGTGATTTTTAATTGTGGTTTTAATTGGCCAAGAAGTGGATGTTGGAGGTTACTTATATGTTAAATGAAATTTGGTGTAGGTGGCATATCTTAAAGAGCTAGGAATTCCTATGACTAAACCTACGAAAGTCTACTGTGACAACAAAGTTGCGATATCTATTGCTCATAATCCCGTCTTACATGATAGGACCAAACACATAGAGGTGGATAAACACTTCATCAAAGAAAATATTGAGAGTGGTATGATATGTGTTCGCTACATTCCTACAAGTCAACAGGTGGCAGATATCTATCTTGACTAAAGGACTCCACACAGCACAATTCAAGATCTTAGTTGGTAAGCAGGCCATGAAAGACATATTCAAACTAGCTTTGAAATTGTTTGCTTTTGTGCTTGGAAATTGTTCTCATCTAATTCATTTCCGCTGAATATTTCTTTATTTTACTTGTACCTCTGTTTTTATATTCAATGGAGACAAATTGTTGGAATTCTAGGTGACAAAGGTGTTCCTAATTTGTTTGAGATGCACTATTGATTCTAATCCTCCCCATCAACAGCGTTTCTTTTTCAAGATTCCTCTAAGGTTTGACCCCTTCATATTCTTGGCTTTGGCGTAGAATCCAATTTGGGAAGGAAGGGCTGCAATTGGGTCTAGAATGGCAGATGGCAAAGATATTAAAATTTGGGATAGGGCAGTGCCTTCTTAGCGAATTTCAGGGTTTTTCCCCCTCAAGTTACTGATGGGCAGCTGCAAACAATTTTGGATTTGATTTCAGAACAAACAGGGGCTGACTCATGATTTTCCAAGAGTGGCAATGGAGGATGTAATATCTCGTTCGTTTTGATCGGAATTTTGATGGTATTCCGTCAAGACTTCAGGGAAATTCGGGGCTTTGAGGTGTTAAAATTTGATCAAGAATGTTTGGAGGTGGTTTGTGTGTGCAAAGAACATAGCAGGTCATCTGTGTGCATTCGAGATGTTCTACGCAATCAACGTACGTAGAGGAAGATTCAACGCACGTAGATGGGCCTTTTTTCCGTGGTCGTTAAATGAAATGTCACGTTTCAGTTTTGGGGTTCTATAAATACACCCATCTACAGCTCTCATATGTCATAACTCATCTCAATAACCAAAATCACTCTCTCAACTACTCCTCTGCACTTGCAATCACTCCTCAACACTTCCATTGCGATTCTAAAGGTAAGAATCATTCTTTGATCTCTTCTTTTCGTCATCTTACCTCATCTTTGTTCATCTAGGTTTTGAACGGATTTTGGGGTTTTGTTCAAATCTTCCTTTTCTATTGTAAAGGAAGTTCAATATGGGTAGATTAAGCTTGGTTAAGGTTGTAACCACGGGGTTCTAGCTCCGGTTTCCAAGGATTTCGTGTTTAAACGAAATGGGTTTAATCCGAGCTAGAGTTCCAAATTTTGGTAGATTTCTCATCAGATCCGGAGTTGTATCTGATGTATTATGATAGATAGGTGTTAAAAATGCATAGATCTGACGTTGGGTGTCAAGATTTGACAATTTTTTTCGAGTGGGCCAAGAAGTCCGAATTTGGAGATTTGAATTATTGATGATTTTGAGGTTGTTTGTAGGATCTGAGGCTAGATCCTTGCTTGAGAGGCTGATGGCAGCCAATATGAGTGCTTGATTGATCGGGTATAGATCGAAATGAGAGTTTGGGTATTTTGGCATGGGTTCTCGATACCATCGAGAGTTAGTCAGGATTAGCATTCGCATACATGCATCGGTACCGCTACAGTACCACATATTGATATTTGCTATGTTTGTATATGTACAACTCAATGTGTCTGCCAGTAGGAGCAGCCACCCACAAGTAATATTTGATTGGATCCTCAGCTTTGGATACCAGATGAGTGAAATAGCAGCTTCAGACACATAGGCTATGTCTTTAAAATTAAGTATGCTATTTTTGATATGTCGGGCTTGACATGAAATATGGATTAATAAGTATTAGGTTAATTAATAATCTGGGTATATGATGATTAATAACCAATGTTTTGACATGACAAATCTAAAGTATATATGGATATATACATATATAGAGGAGTATTCTGTAAATGATGGCATAAAGGAAAAGATATTGCATGATTGTATGTGAAATACTATGTATATAACACATTGACATGGGGACACCCTACTACAGAGTATGTAGTCTTTGGTATACTATTGTATGTTATCACCCTACTACAGAGTATGTAGTCTTTGGTATATCATTGTATGTTATCACCCTACTACACAGTATTGAGTCTTTGGTATACCATTGTATGTTTCTGGCCCTAATCACCAGGGATTGGGGTGACCGTGTATCTGGACCAGATATACGTGATTATTGAGCAGACATGTGGCAGATTTCACACTACTATTTGGATATGGAAATATTTCATGGTACCGTATTATGAATATATAAGTATATATATTGCCTGAATGCATGTGAATGTTCTGGATGCGAACGTTTTGATAAAACGTATTTTGGAAAAATATATTGTGTATACTATATGGTATATACGAATGTGTGCGATATTTTGAAAGGTGGTTTTCAAACCAGTCTTTGTAAGGCACGTACGAGGCGGTCTGACGTGCTATTTCCTCATTAGGGAATCTTACCCCTTTTTTCTTCTGTTGTCCATGTTATACCTTTATTCGAAGGTGACATCTTTTGAGACGCACAGCATCTGATCTGTACTTCGGACCTAGTGAGACGCTTCTTTACTATTGTGAGTGCCCTCGTTCGGGACTCTATTTTGTTATGTCATAGAGCTCCACATTCGACTACTGTTTGGGTATTGGTCTACACTGTTGTATTTTGGGATAACTCTGATGATTTATAACTATATTAATATTTTTGATATACAGTATATGTATATATATATTTATTGGCAAATATTTATATATATAGTTTTATTTCATTTATAAACGTTTTTATAAATATTTTAAATAAATATTTAGATAAGTCGGGTAGTATATCTGATCACAGAGGCTTGTGCGGGATGGACCGGGCTTCAACAGACGGTCTGTCTCGTACGTCGGTCACGGGCCCGACTATGGGTCGTGGCATAAGAGGTGTTGAAGATTCCCATGGACCATCCTTGGCTAACAAGATTGTTTGGCATTTTGATCGGCGGGGAATTTTTCGGTGAAGTCCTGTTACCATTTGCTAAAGCAGAGTAAAGATAGAGAGAGATTGACAGTGTATTGATGAATCTACTTCCTCTCCAACTGAAAGTATGGGATGGAAGAAGCTGTGGTCTTTGAGTCTCCCTCCAAAATTCAATGTGTTCGTGTGGCGTACGCAATTGCCATGAATTCAAATCTGTTCAGAAGGGGTTTGAAAGACAGTGCCGAAAGTATTCTTTGAAGTTTCGCTGAAGAAGGTGCTGCACATGTTATGTACTCATGCTACTGCTTCTTGGTTTGGGACTCCTTTGGGGTTCAAAATGTCTTTTTTCCAGGTTGATAGAATTGAGAAGTGGTAGGAGGAAGTTCTGAACTTGGAGGATAGCTGTCCGAATTTGTTGGAGTTTGTCGGGAAATTTGGAAGACCCACAAATTAGGACTGATCCATCTTCAACTATTGGGTAAGGTCATCGAAGATGTGAAGTTTTGAAGGATCAAAAGTTGCAGTGCATTGAATGTTCTGGTGCAAGACAAGCTGTTAATGGGCAAAGCCACTTCCAGGTTTCTTTAAAGTTACTGTCGTTGGGTTTTAAATTTGGGTGTTATGAATTGCAATTGCCGATTGTGCCTTGTCGAGTTTCTCAGAAAGGTGCCCCAACATTATACCTGTCAGTTTGAAATGCCAATTTGGCTTTGTTCGGCTTCTGTGAGACAATTATGAAAAAGCCAGACATTGACAAAAACAAACAAAAAACTCTTGTATGATCAATCACAATAGCAAACTACAGAGAACTCCCAACAACCAACCGAACAAAATGGGTTTCCAATACAAAAAGGCCGCAACCTGAATAAACTTCATGCGTGAGGCTGCCCCTTACCTGGCACACTTTCGTTCTTTTCTTTGTGCTTCCTGTCATGCAGTAGAGCATTCCAATTCTTCGCTACAACAAATCCAAAAGTGGTGGCTGTTCAGACTGCCGTTTCGCGTTTCCTGACCGTGAAGTTGAAGCAGCACCCCTCCCTCTTCCTCTTCCTCTACCGACAGCATTTAATGGAGGCGGGGCAAGTTTCGGTGCAGTCTGCTCATTCTTGCTGGAAGCAAATATGGATCCTATATCTGATGTATGCTTATTGCTGTTATATGATCCCGAATTTGAAATCCCCTGATTCTGCTTCAAGAACCCACAAGAATTTTGGGAATTCTGATTCATGCTGTTGGTACTCAAAGCAAAAGTTCCGTCACTTGGTTTCAATGCGTCCCGTGAACTTTGATTGCTGAAAGCCCAGCTGTCAATGCTATTACTCTGAAAGTTCATACTGTTAAGCTTGTTTGTGATTGCACTGGAGCCGTAATTGTTCATAGCTGGTCCTTTAGTGGTGCCATCGTCAGAAGTTCTCGAGCCTCCTGAGATGCCACCTGGTCGAGGAGGCCAGTCGGCAAAAGGATCTATTTCATTAAAATCTGAAGTAGATGAAGGATTTAGTTGCTTCTCAAGATCACCCAACTGCGGGGTTAATCCTGATGATGACCGTGGGGGCCATTCGATGTCAACTGGAGGACATGATACGGCCGTTTGCTGAGTGGATACAGCAGATGCCACAGAAGATTGTGACAGCAAGGAAATTGCTTTAACTGGCTGATTAGCCAAAACAGGAGTCGGCAATGTTATGCTTGTAGAAGTCTCCTTTACCCCTCTTGTTCCATTTGTGATTGGACCCCAATCTTCGTCCCATGAAGATCTACCTTTTGATGCCGGAGCAACAGTGCTGCTTGTTTTGGCAGACGCTTGAGACTGAAGCCCATTGGAAATAGATGATGGCTTTACCTCTGGGAATCCAGTATCAGCTACTGTAACACCTCTTTTTTCTTCTATCATTCTGCAATA